>VUQJ01010416.1:25127-42117 GCA_015108635.1 Andinoacara biseriatus
TGATGAAAGTAATTCAAAATTCTTTAGGCTAAATTTGTGTGTATATATATATATATATGAAGATTCTAACTGGCTCACCAAAGCTTTTGTGTGCAAACCTGTCATGTCATTTGACTGCAATAAAGAAGAAAGTACAATATTCCCCCTGAGTGCCTTATTACAAACCTATAAAGCGGCATGAAAAGAAGATGCTCAATAGTTCAGTTAATGTATGGCTATCCTACTTGGTTAGTTTATTCGATTTTTTATAGGGAATTCTTTTTCGGCACTTATTTACACCTTGTGCTGCCTAAACGTTAAACTGTGGTGATTGGTAATCCGAAAATAAAAAAGCTGTTCCTCTTCCGCGCCGGAGAATGCATATTGAAGTGCGTGCATGTGACTGACTGTCACATGACGCATCGTGACGACGTGCTGCGGTCAGTCAGCTGTTCATTCATATAGCTCAGTGGCCGGGTGAGAAATTTAACCGAGTTTTTACTCTGTTGTTCGTTGTTAAATTGCTTATTTTAGGGGGACAAAAAGTGTAATTCCGAATCTTACTTCCGGTGTAGCTGTTATTATTTGGACAGGTTGCAGAATTGCTTCGAAGCTGTATTAGCACAGCTAGCTTCGCTTAGCATACTTAGCTTATTATGCTACGCGTTAGCCTTCATGTAACGATATTTGTGTCGCTGTTAGCGTTATTATTTGACACTTGGTGTACAAGACGTATTAAGTCAAAGTTTAGACACAGCTTACTGCCAAATACTATGTAATAAGTTATTTTATGACAGTTCTTAGGAAGAGACATTATGACTTTTTATGACATTGGGTAAGCTAGTTGTCTAGTTTGACCTGCTGCAGCTAGCTGGTTCAGAGCGTCTGTGTTTAGCTTCTTAAACCAAACTGCATGCTGGTTGGTTAGATTGTTGATATATTTACAGACGAAGAAGGAAGAAAGCCATATAATAGTTCTGGTCTTAACTGGTCTTAACAGCTATTTCAGCCATTTTATCTATTACAGCATGTTAACTGAGTATTAACAGAAGTGCATCATAAGCTCAGGCGTTGTAGTCTTTACTGTTCTGCAACTTTAGAGCTTGTAGTAATCGTGGAAAAAACAAGTCCAAATCTGAAAATTTTACGTTGAGTCACTGTGCTGAAGTTGATTTTGTTTCCGTTAAGGTGGCGTCGGATCTCTATCCGGACATATACTGTAGAGGATTTAATACAACATGGATATTCGAGGGGCTGTGGACGCTGCGGTCCCAACCAACATCATTGCTGCAAAGGCAGCTGAGGTTCGGGCCAATCAGGTCAACTGGCAATCCTATCTTCAGTAAGTTCACATTACAACACATCATGTTAATGTACTACCTAATGCTTTTCAGGAGAACAGTTCTGACAGGAAATCTACTTTTACGCTGTCTGTAAAAGCATATTTCTGTCTGACTGTACGTCTACTTGTGTTGTGGTGGATGCATTGTACTGGACTACATTTTATTGAAAGGTTGTAAATGTAGTCTTTATAGTGAGTTTTATTGAAGCGCTCACTGAGTGAGAGTGAATCATGTTTTTATTTTTTTGCTGTTTCTTTAATAACTGGTTATTTATGCCTCAAAGGGAAATCTACACTGTAGGTGCACTATAACCACAAACTGCTCTGAAACCCTACAGCCTGACCTACGTCATAACCTGACATATCCTGACATGTAACTACACTTAGCATCGAGGCAGCCCGCAAATACTATGACTGGACTATTCAGTAATGTTGATTCCTCCTATGCATTTCATTTACATTTTTTCCACAATTTTTGGATTTATCTACAAGAGAATAATAATTATAGCCTCAATGTAAGAAATAATAATCATATTATGATTTTGTGTCATTAACTTGAAAACACAAATTTAAATACTAGCCGGATGGATGCATTTTTTTAAAATGCATCCATCAGTCCTTTTTCTTTTGGTTATCAAATTCAGTGTTGGGAGTGTTGGAACCTATCCCAGCTGTCATAAGGTGAGGGGCAGGGAACATCCTGGACAGGTCACCAGTCTGTTGTGTATGGCTAACACAATAGAGACAATCATTTGTGGTCACATTCAAACTTAACTCCATGCATATCTTTGGACTGTGGGAGGAAGCTGGAGTACCTGGAGAGAACCCAGCAGGCACAGGGAGAACATGCACACTCCATACAGAAAGGCCTAGCCTCCATGTCCCAGCCTCTCCTGATATGAATATTGTGGCCCTTGCATATCTGAAATGAAATCTTAAGTTTCTGTTCTGTGTGTGTGTGTGTGTGTGAGAGAGAGAGAAAATGTTATGAAGTTAAGCTGTCACTTCATGAATATTTTCTAAAAACATCTATTCTCTAGTTCCTGGAATGGGATTCACTGTCTTGAGTGATACTTCCCGTTTTAACCAATATGTGTTAGTACAGAAGGGATGATTCATGACTCACTAAAAACCTTCTGACTTAATTCTGGTTTGAATAAATATGGACACACTGTTGGCATTTTTTTTTTTACAGCAACTCTCTTCACAGATTCTATGTTTTGTCTTGACAAAGATATAACATGTTGTGGTCACTTGACATTGTTTTTCAGTTTGCCCCTTAGTGTTCAAAGCATCATGCAAAGTTTTTTTCTGTTGCGTGTGTGTGTCTCATGAAACATACTTTATAATGAGAGTGAGAAGCTGCAACAATGACCCCCGGAGCCAGAGACAGACAGAGAAAGACTCAGGAAACCCAAGTCACCTGCAGTCCCCCAAAGAGCACTGAAGACCTGACACCACATATCCCAATGACAACTGTGATTGGGATATGTGGTGTGGGATATGTGGTGTCATATCCCAATGACAACTGTGTGTCCAATCCTGAAGAAGGAGGCGGGAGGTCCCAGCTGGGGTTCCTACAGCCAAAGGGCAAGAAAACCAGAGACAACAGGCAGCCATCCTTGCCAGAGGCCGGCTATCCCAGCACAAGCCAAAGGTGGGGCCCCAGGTGCCTGAGAATTGCCCAACGCCCAGCAGAGCTCCCCCGTGCACAGAAGTGGCCAGAGCCAACCCGGACCACAACCCCCACGGGAGCGGGCCAACAACCACACCTGAACACCCTGCCGCGTGCCCCACTTGCTTTTTTAAATGTATTTAGCACACCCATTGATGTCCTTGCTCCAACTGAAGCATGTCATTGGTACAACTGCAAACATTATAGTAGCCTTAGGCTAATGTGGAAATGTAATTATTATTTTTCTTGTAGGAGTCAGATGATCTCAACAGAGGACTGTGAGTTCATCAAGAAGTTTGAGGTGGCCACCTCTGATCAGAAACAAGTCATTCTGACCAGTGAAGGGCATCAGGTATAGAGTCCTGTTTGTGTTCTGTGAATTCATATCAACTCTTGAGATGTTTTTTTTCCAAGCTTACAGACTAAGCAGGCATCAGTCACAGTGAGAAGTCTTAAGGCCAATTCAGATGAATAGTGGCATTACATTAAAGCATCTTCCTTCATAACCACTTGGATTCAGAGAGCTGGTGACGTAATCTACAGATGCACTGACCAAGAAGACCACGTGGCAGAGTGTAACTTGTAATAGTGTGCTAATTTAATATTTACAATGTCATCTTTGAGGCAGAGGCAAAAGTCTTGTGGTAGAATTTCATAGTTGTATAATTTTTCCAAAAGACTGAAATCATGTCGTGTTTCTTTTTTTTTTTCTAATCACTGTGGTGACTTTCTGTTTTAATATTTATTTTCGTCAGTGAAGCCTCTTGTGTTTGTTTTGTTCTTTTATCTGTAACATCACAGCTTGCTGTGAATTAAATTCCTACAAATGTAATTTAGACACACTGGCTTGCATTTTGTTGACCTGAGCTGGATTGTCTTCGGACGTTCTAGGCAGAATTTTTAAAATACACATGTGCTTTTTCCCCCCCTGTTTTTGCTCAGTGTGCAAAGACCTTTCTAAACCTGATGGCCCATATCTCCAAAGAACAGACAGTCCAGTACATCCTGACTCTGATTGATGACACCTTGCAGGTACACAGACAGAACCACTGACTTTGGGCAAATGAGATATGTATGTACAAACCTTATATATATATATATATATATATATAGAGGGCATGAAAGGTCCAGAAATCACATTGCTTTACCCTTGCATAGACAAATTTGGGATTTAAATTTACCATGCAAGCAAAGCCTTGGTCAAGTTTTTAGAAATGCTAAAATTGAAATATTGAAGTTTGCCCTTGTGCTTGGATTTTAGACAAAACTGAAGCATGGCTTAGTATTTATTGAAAATGAAAATGGAGATTTACATTTTAAACAACAAAGTGGTGGATTTACAGGCTTGCCTGAGGAAAGTTGTGTCTGAAATCTCAGGAGTTGTGCTGCATTCATGGAAAATGGATCAAAATAGATTAAGCCTTTAATAATTAGATTTTGTCATGACAATAAACATGAGATAGTTTACCTCAAAATAGAGTTTTCTTTAAAATCGATTTTTTTTTTCATGCAGGTAGTCGTTTAGCATTAATTTTGACAACCCAATAAGTTTTATTTTTAATTTCTTGCAGGAGAACCATCAGAGGGTGAACATCTTCTTTGACTATGCCAAAAAGACAAAAAATACCGCCTGGTCCTACTTCCTTCCGATGCTGAATCGTCAGGACCTCTTTACTGTCCATATGGTGAGTTAGGAGCATTGCACAAGAACAATTAACAGGCAAACAAACCTTACAGCATTTTCTAGGTCAAGTATGTGTACACACTGGACTGTGACCCAGGTGGGAAACATTTGCTGTCTTATAAAGTAGGATCATAGTGTACTTAATAGAATGCTAAAAAAATTAGATGGTTCATTCCATTACAGTTTTTACAGCCATACATTTTTTACAAATGTCTTCTTTCTAATCATAGCAAGCCATCAATAATTCCTCACAAAGCAACCTTCCATGTTTTCCTTAAAAACAAGCAATTAAATGTAATGACTTCTCGCAGCCACCCTTTTCAAATAAAGAATGGCCACCTAATGACCAACTGAGTACTATGATAGGGCAAAGCTTAATTAAAAAATATCAGCCAGATGGCATCCAGCAGGTGGGCATAATGTGACCCCAAGTCTCTGACACAGCACTTAACTCAATCAAACTGTCATGCTGAGTCTTGTTTTTAAATTACAGGCTTGACATTTCTCTTCTGGCAAGGAGGAAATTGGAGAACTGAAATTGTTCCTGTGTCATCACAGAACACTTACCAAGCTGAAATTGTTTATGAGCTAGTTGCTGTAGCCTCAATCATTGTTACAACTTCATGCAGACTATAAATCACAGTCTGTGTTAAATGAGTAATTTAGAAGGGTCCATAGACAAAATATTTAAATGTTTATTTGAGTGAAGGACTGCATATTTTTGCCTTCTTTTTTATTTCTCCTTTACACTGTAATTGAAATAAAATATACGATGCTTTTTTACTTTGGTCATAGAAGACCCAATCATACACTGTCCCAAAAAAATTAAGGGAACACTTTTTAATCAGAGTAAAGCATTGAGTCAGTTAAACTTGTAGGATATTGATCAGCTCAGTTAAGTAGCAGAGGGGTTGTTGATTAGTTTCACCTGCTTTGGTATTAATGAAATTAACAACAGGTGCACTGGAGGGCCAAAAATAAGACAGCCCCAAAAGAGGAATGGTTTTACAGGTAGAGACTACTGACATTTTTTCTGACTTTATTTTTACTAGTTTTGCATTTGGCTAGGGTCAGTGTCACTACTAGTAGCATGAGGTGATACCTGGACCCTACAGAGGTTGCACGTCAATACATGCTGTTGTTGATGGATCAAAAGCCAATACATGCTGTTGTTGATGCTTTGATAATTATTCCTTATATTGAGACGATTATTGTTATTGTCTCACTGATAAATTCAAAAACTCTGGGGAAAAGTAGTCGGTGTTGAGTGGGCCAATCAGAACTGTTGCAAATTGTGTCGTTACATTCTTGGGAAGTGCACGTCAGGTTACGCTGTAGGTTACTGCGTCAAATTCAGAGGGGTTTCCAGTTATGGCGTAAGCCTCACAGAGACCTGATGCAGAAGCATAATTCCAGCCTAAGAGTATACTTGCAGAGCGTAATGTGATATCATTATAATAATAATAGTTTTTGTGTTGATTACACTGTTTTTGTGATCGTTTATAGCCAAAATGGAAATCAAAATTTGATTAATTGCGCAGCTCTAATCTCTAAGCACAGTCTGAAGACCATGGAGGAGATTCCAAGAGATATCTTTTTTTTCTCATATCTTTTTTGCCCGTGGGAGGAAACCAAAGTGTCTGGAGAAAACCCACACATACATGGGGAGAACATTCAAACTCCACACAGAAAGACTCTGGCCAAGGTGGAATCGAACCTAGGACCTTCTTGCTGTGAGGCGAGGGGAGATGAGTTGTGTTTAAAGTGTTCCTTTAGTTTTTTTTGGAGTCTATACTGGGCATTTCTGTTCTTGCATTTATATTCCAATTTTCTAGTCTTATTAGAAAAGCACTTTAGACCACCACTTGATTTAGACCACATGCCACATTTTTAGCCATACATTTATATAGTGCTTTATTCTAGACTCCTAATGCATTTTAGCTACCTCACACATGGCAAATTTAGAATCACCAATCAACCTAACATGCATGTCTTTGGACTACTGGAGCGACTTGGAGTACCAGGAGAAAACCCACACAGGCACAGGGAGAACATGCAAACAAATTAAACTTCTTTCTTTAGCTTCTTTATCTTAGTGTCTCAGAGTTGCAAAACACCTCACAAAAACTGCTAATAAAGTAATATACCAATAACATGTATTATATACACTTTGGTCTGTCAGTACATTTCATTGAGGAATTGCTGTAAATTTCTATTGCCGGGGGACAATAATAATGTAAAAGACATTCCTTTGTATATTAGGCAGCAAGGATCATCGCTAAACTGGCTGCCTGGGGCCGCGATCTGATGGAAGGAAGTGATTTGAACTACTACTTCAACTGGATCAAAAGCCAACTCAGCTCACAGGTATATGCAGTAGAGTTTTATTGTTAAAAAAAAAAAATATATATATATTTTAGTGGTGTTTCCAATGCTTTCTAAATTCAGAGTTAAAAAAGGTGTTTTCAGCTTATATGGCCATGTAGATTGTGATTAACTGTATGTGAAACAAAAACTGTTAGTCATTTGATTTTTGTTTGTACAATTAATTGTCACATTTCATAATACTGGTTAGGAAAGATCCATTTCATTGGGACTCTTTATGTTGGCAACATTAGTGGTCAAATCAACTTTTGGAGCTGCAATGAAATTGTTCCCACTCTTTTTTTCTGAATCATTTCATGGGTTATTAACATATCAGATGTGGGCTCTCAGCCTCTCAAGACACTGGGTTCCTCTTTCTTATGTGGGGTTTAATTTACTCCCTTTTTTTCCAGAGTCCTGTCCTATAAAAAGCCAAAGTTATTCACAATTTCTGCCTATTCAGTTTGTCTTCATTTTATTCTGTTTTTGGGCTCACAGTGGAAACTTTGTTCGAATTAATAGAATGCATTCGTATTGGGTTTGAACAAGCTTGTCAGACCTTGAGATTGTGTAGTGTTGCCTTGGCAGATGCATGCAATAAAGAGTGGGATGATAAAACAGCTGAATATTGACTTTTAGTTTCTTTTGTGCATCTCCATTGTACATTGGTATTTTCAGCATAGCCCCAAAGTCTTCAGATGTGATAAATATCCAACTTTTAACAAAGGCATGCTTTTGTCACTGTCCATGTTTTTAACATTTTTTTGTCTTTGCGAGTTATTAAAACTGCTTCTTGAAAATGCATTTGGTGTTTCTTTCGTCTCCAACAGCCAGGCAACAAATCAGTGAGCGCACCCGCTGTCCCTGAATTGCATACCATGTAGTCCACTGCCTCTATAACTTAGCTTGAAGTGATGGCCTATGAACAAGTTTGCACCTCTTTCTTTTTTTTATTTCTCATTAGAATCTACATGGTACAGGTCCTGAAACAAGCATTGGAGCAGGAACTATTTCTCCCAGTGAAGTGAGTATGAGTGAAGTGCAGCTTCAGCCATCCTGGTGCTTCCCATAAGAGAGAGGAAAAAAACGCAGGATTTGTGCAAGCTGGCATCTGTCAGCTGTCACTGGACTCCCCACCCCTTTTTCTGCTTTGTCCTGTTCTTGCATTCAAGATCTTCATTTATATTTTCAGATGGTTGGAGAAATGGGTCTGCTGATGAGAAGTTTTAGAAATAATTCTCCATTTAGACAGCATGGTGTTTGCTGCCACTGTTTGTTTTTAACTGTGCGAGTGAAAATCGCATGCTGTGAGCCAGTTCTTTTTAATACTGAAAGCGCATGACAAATGGCTTTTCCTGAACACTGGCATAAAAAGGGAAAAATAGGAAAGCATTTGCACAGCAGCAGCATCCTACCATTTTTATATCCCATACCTTTACTAAATATAATTACTCTGAGAAGTGTGCTCATAAATGTATACACAGCTATCTAACAACTGTTCATCGTCTTTTCTCTGCATTTTCAGCCAGGTAACCTCTGCTCTTCCACTCTTCTCTCTTCACTGCTGCCTGTTTCTCTCGCTGGACTTCTTTGCTTTTACCCAGCCTTTTTAAAATAACAGATTAATGGGATCAATTTTTTCCTCTCAGCTTCTTCCACTCTAATTTCAATTTACATTATTCTGCTTAGGTGTGATGAAAGTTTTCCCTGCTGCTGCTCTGTATTGTACTGTTAGTGTGCAATCTAGCATGTGTTGATGGACTCATATGAAAGACTGCATGTGCAATGCCTCAGGTTTGAAAGGTGACTGTATTTGCAAGTTTTGGAGTGGTTTTCTTCCATGTGCTGTCTCTGCTCATCAACTTCTTCATGTTTCAGAACTGCATTAAATGTATTTAACTTTCTAACATTTTGTTTTTGTTCTTCTTGTTTCACAGCTCAGGCTTATGTTCATGTTTGAGAAAATGTTTGTTACTGTCCTTTACAGAGTTCTCAGTACGTCCAGTGTGTGGCTGGGTGCCTTCAGTTGATGCTGAGGGTCAATGAATATAGGTTTGCCTGGGTAGAGGCCGATGGAGTTAACTGGTAAGTGACACATAGGTTAAGTTTTATTTAAACATTGGTTAAACTGTTAAAATAGCTTTTGGAACCAATATGAATAGAGTTCTTCATTTATCAGATGTCTCATGGGCTTCATTATACTTAGGAATTCTAGTAAATATATTAGGTAGATTGAAAAGAAATGGTAAAAGTAAGAATATCATGTGAAGTACATATTGTTCAGACCTTCAGTCAGGAAGTCGTGACACAGTACTGCTACTAAAGTCATTGTAACTTGGTTTGCTCTCTTAAAATAATTTTTTTCTTTATAGTTGAAAGCTGTTTTTCATACACATCTGAACTAAGTGCTTTGCCTTGAGTTACTAATGGACTTTTTGCTTCTGTTGTACCAAGAGATTTATATATCTTGTGAAGACTTAGAGCTTGTTGAAAATGGTGTTCCTTAAAGTTCCTGTTTCATTTCAGTTGTCTGTATACTATAATCAAGGTTTGATGCCTGATATAATCAATTGGTGGAACCTTATTGGTCTTTTGAAAGACATTTGAAAAAGTTGTACAGCAGCGGAAATGTGTCACTTGTGCACTTAGCAGGTTGTTTATTGTTTTTTCCAACTAATTTCCAGTGGAGCAAGTTTTAAAAACCTGTGAAGAGTGATTTTATAGTTCTGACTGAAAGCACAAATCCTTCCAGAGGGTCTCTATACCCAACTAATGAGTGGTTTGTAACAGTTTAGGAAATAATCTTAGATCTCAGAGTGACAGCATGATAATGCTGGCTTTTTCAAACCAACAGCCCAGACCTCTAGGTGAACAAAATGACTGAAAGGAAAAGCAGAAAATTCATTTGAAGAGCAGCCATTAAATTTTGACTTTTTACAGGCTTTTCAGCTCTACTTCTATACTTGATCCACTATTTCAATGTATAAAATTATTCTTTTGATAGGACTTTGATAAGCTTTATGCCGAGTGTGCCTCCGACTGTCTGATGGTTGGATGAACATGATTATGAACAACACAATAGCCAGTCCCAGTAGTTTGTCGCTCCAACTGATCTCTTTTACCCAAACCATACACTGTGCTGTAGTATATTGACTGGCTGTTTGCAATCATCTACATTTGTCTTAATTTGCATAGTAAGCACATTATAAGGTGGAATATTTCATACAGACAGCAGAAAGCTGCACGAAAAATAAACTATTGATCCCATAGGAAGTTTGTATTTAGTATTAAAAAAAAAACCTAATGTAGCGTTTGGTAGGAAGAAGGTGCAGTCTCTGCCCTGATGGGAATAAATGAAAGGTACTATGTTAACAAAACGGGGTGTATAATAAGAGTTTCAGAGCCACATGTGCTCCAATTTGACATACTTAGTAACATAGTAATTTTTGTAACAAATTAGTTTGTAATTGACCAAAAAAATAGCACAGTGTTGAAAAGCCCCTCCCTAAATAACCCCTTGGATATGAAGTGTACACTTTCCATTTAAATGATTAGGAATGCCACAGGTTCATGCTCACTAAAGCTGAGTTAGACAACACAAATGATAGGCTCAAATTATTAATGATTCCCATCATCTTTCACCGGCACCTTGCTGCTTAATTTTTAACAGATAATTATTTCATATTTATGAGATTCACATCTCTGCACTTAACAGCTATTTCTGCAAATGTATGACTTTCTGTCTAGCTGTAATCATTAGTGCCATACTCTCCATAATATTTCAGAAGCATCTGTTAACTTATTATGTGCCTGACATCTCATTCTCAGCCAGCATCAGATAATGGAGGAGCAGCATGTAGGGACACATCTGTGAAAGCTCTCCCATTAGTAAACAGCTAGTAGTTATGACTGCTGGTTCTTTTCCCAGCACTTTTTTTTGGTCCATTTTACTTTTTATTTATATTATTCATTTATTTATTTTTTCTGTTTAAGCATCACAGCAGTGCTGAGCAACAAGTGTGGCTTCCAGCTCCAGTACCAGATGATCTTCTGTGTTTGGCTCCTGGCCTTCAGTCCTCAGCTCTGTGAGCAGTTGAGACGTTACAACGTAGTGCCTGCCCTGTCCGACATCCTCCAGGAGTCTGTCAAGGAGAAGGTCACTCGAATCATTCTGGCCGCCTTCAGGGTTGGTGAAGAATTTTTCACTTGTTATATGTGCCTCTGAACTTGCCACTGAAAGAACCGCATCTACATTTTGTCTGTGCTTTGTCTTTGTCCTCTGTTTTGGGGAGCTAGAGCTCCTAGAGCTATAAAGTCTGTGAAGTGGTTATAATTAGTTAGAATGTCTTAAATTACAATGTAACATTATGAAAGGGTTCACTTGTGGTACTTATGAACCCAAACAGAAACATAAACAAACATACACTCAACATGGACATGAATGTCATGGTAATTTTGGTCTTTTAATTGTTTATTGTTTTTTTTTTCCGGGGTGTAATGATTATAAAACCTTCATTAACTTAAAAATTTGTTTTGGATTTTCCCTAATTCAGACAAGGTCAAAAGTATACATACAGGCTAAAATCCACCTCCACCAATATTTGGTTAAATGTTCTGTAGCAAGTTGCACCTGGGCTAGATGCATTTGGTAGCCATCAGCAAGTTTCTACCATAAATCAGGCTGAATATTTGCCCACTGTTCTTGGCAGAATTGGTAGAGTTCATTCAATCAGTTCGTTTTTTGGCACGGACCTGGCTTTTAAGCATATTCCAGAAATTTTCAGTAGAGTTGAGTTCTGGCTTTTGGGAAGGCCATTCTGGAAGCTTTAAGTTAGTGTCTATTCATTCTGAAACCTGACCACAACTGTAAATCTACAGTTTTCCCCACTTTTATTGTTTTGTTGATTCTCTCAAGACTCTTTTTGTCGCCCTGCTATAGCTAGCTGCTGTTTGTTGGAAAAAACAAACAAACAAAAAAAACAACTTTATCCTACATGATAAGCACCAAACAGCAGACAGACAAAATTAGCAGGTAGTTGGTGAGCACAGTGCAGCTAAAGAGACAGATATCTAACTCAAGTTGGTGGAGACCAAAAACTGAGATGGTGAATATTGGACTTAATGAGATCTGTAACTGCTAGAAGAGTAAATGGGCAGGTGTTTGTTAACATGTCAGTCATAATTTCATCCCAGCACCTAAATGCTGATATTGGACATGCATTTTTCAAACTCTGGCACAGCACATTTGCATTTGCATCTAATTAGGTTCTGCACTTTACTTCAAGAAGAGGAAACTGAATGGCAACTGTAAATCAACAGATGAGGTTGCCTATAAAGAAGCAGGGCCATAAATGATACATAAATGCAATTTATGATTATGTACCCCTTTTAACTCCCTGCTGGGATTGTTCAAAACATCTATTGAATATTTAATGTAGTCTACAGAGCTTCATTATGGACATTGTTGTTTTATTATTATGCTAGGTAATGAAATCCCTATAGTATGACACTCACAAAACTGATTTAATGGCACAGGCCTAATTTTTTCAGCTAATGTGCTTTTTAACTGCAGACTTAAGAGAGAGTCTGACCAGTGGAAGTCTGCAACACATAGGAAATGCACTTAGAATCAATGGGGTAACTTTCAGGTCTTCGTCAAGCTCACTACTGTACTTGAGAAAAGTGTAGAAATGACATTTGTAGACATTTTTTTCTGTAAAAGACAGACAGCATATTAATAACACACACAAACAGCAAGGATCCGCTGCTTAAACATAGTGTAACTGACAGCCTGACGTACCTGACCACCCTCAGCACACATCATCTTGAATACCAGACAAAATATTCTTTTCTGCTTGGTGAATTGTGGCCTGAAGGGAAATATGGATCTTTAAATAAAATGTTTCAGTTTTAGCCTTGCTCTCATTTTTTTTTCAACCCAGCAGCATCAGACAGCTTCAGTGACCTTGCTCAGAACACAATGGTGTCGTAAATGTCATTGATTGCATGATTGAAACATGAGCACAGAGCTGATTTTAGAACCTAAAGTTTAGGAAGGTATTCACTGCTGTCATTGTAATCTGGGTCAGTATTACAATTTTTTTTCTTCATATTTGCTGAAAGAAATTTATTTCAGACCAAAATTTAAGGGACATGCCATCCTTTTTTATGTGTATGTCAACCGTCAGTTGTGTTTCTAATTTAAATTTCCACCCAAAGCATTTTCATCATGTCTGCCAGTACAGCTGTCATGTCAAAGTTTTGTAAATGTACCCATGAAAGAAAGGGACTTTTCCTTCATTGAGAACTTTGTTCAGTATGACTGCTACATTACAGTTAATTAAAAGCAATGGTGCATGGAGTATTAAACAGCTTTATGTTAGGCAGGTTCATGAGTCTTTCAACTTTTGCTGTACAGTGTGTGTGTTTGAGAGGAGAACTACAAAACATAAATTTTCACCAACAGAGTATTGTTTTGTTGACATCCAGGGGCTGTGCAATCTTTAGAAGGCTGAGATTATTTCAGATTATTTTCCAACAATATGCAGCATTTTTCTGCATGTTGTTATTTGTCCCAAATGTCCTAATTATGCAAATGATTCTGCTCACCACATGGGATGAGGAAAGTGACTTATTATCCAGACCATCTGGAAGTCCTTGAACACATCCTCAAAGGCAGTACTGCTGTGTTTGTGATGTGTTAGCAGTAGCTTAACTCTGACACTAAAACTTTTGTTTTGAATATTTAGCTAAGGCCCCAAAATGTTGAACCTTGTTATAGTCACACACCCTTCAGTGGCAACTAGGCTCTAAATATTTGGAGTGAATTGGCCTGTTTTGTCTGTTTGATCTTTGTGAAGAAATTGCAGGTTACTGTTACAAAGCATTTGTCAGATATTAGTTGTAGCTTTGCTCTCAGTGTTTGCTGTAGGGGCCAGTCAGGGTATGGCGTAAGTTCCTTTATCTCAGTGGCGGTGCAGAAGCCTCTTCTCTTTTCACTCACTCCAAGTGTTGTCGCCACAATTTTCTCTCCATTAAAGCCTGAGACTGGGCTCCTAGAACTTTGTCCACAGATTTTATGGCAAAAATAGCTTTTGTAATACTTGAACATTGTGTTCTTGTTGCTGGGCAACTCTGCTTTTCTTTTGCTTCACACTCTCTCTCAACACCTGAATTTAAATCCTGGTTAAGGGTGTGTATGCTGAAAAGCATTATCTCCACTGGACACAATTCAAACCTTTACGATGGATTTAATAAAAATATACAAAACAGTTTCCCACATCAACTGAGAAACAGCCCTGAATAAATTAGCCAGACATGCTCATTCAACCAGTATCTCAAGTCTCAATATACTCAGAGTGATTCAGTCATAAAATAATGATCAACTAATGAATACATGTACTGTAATAATGCTGCAGAGCTGTTCTGCTCAGTGATTTCTGTGTCAGGTGTACTTTGTCCTTCCATTTGTCCACAATTCACATAATCGTTACTCCTCCTAAACTATTGTTCAAATTTTAGTCATACTTGCACACAATGAGCACACAAAGGTAAAGGTCATATTTGTTGTTTTATGGGCACTTTTCCAATTTTGTAAGAGTTGCTGCTCTTGGTCTGGATTGTAATGTTCATAAAATTAGTGGTTGCATGCACCCCTCTTCAATAACAATAATAAAAATTCAGTTTTGTTGTTGGTTGTTTCTTTATGTACTTCACAGATTTTTTTCATTTTCTTTCTGTACTTCCTATATTACAGTAGCTTGTGAATTGTGATGGAGCATGAGCCAGATGAGCTACTATGACATTGATATTTGACATGACAAATTCTCATTTTTCTCAAGGTTTAATAAGCAGATGTTTGAGGTTTTGCCTAATGAATGACTAAAACTGTTAATCAAAATTGAGTAATTTTCTCTTAGCTAATTAGTTAACTTTTTATGATTAATTTGCCTGTTTATTTATCGAGTCATTTGTGCTGTCTGATTTAGACCACAACTAAATTTTTTCCTATTGGTGAATTAATATTCATTCATTGATTATTTTCTTTGGCAGAATCTCCTGGAGAAGTCAGCAGAGAGGGAGACTCGTCAGGAGTATGCCTTGGCTATGATTCAGTGCAAGGTGCTGAAGCAGCTGGAGAACCTTGAGCAGCAGAAGTATGACGATGAGGATATCACTGAGGACATTAAGTTCCTGCTTGAAAGGCTCGGAGAGAGTGTGCAGGACCTCAGGTACCTAATTGACTTCATTTCATGAATATCATGCATTCACTCTTAGAGTACTAAAAACTTGGAGCTAGGATGAAGAGATATATCTGATCTGGGTGTATAATATTGTATAATTACAAATAAATGCTCTTTAAAATTAAGAATAATAATTTATATGAGTGGCCATCCTATAATCTAGGATGTTTTTATTTTTTTTTTAAAAGGCTGTGAATGCAGCAGTAATTGGGATTAGTTCCTTTATTATATGCACATTTCTCTACTTTAACTGTGTTGCACCTCTCAAATCACTCCTCTTCACATCATAACTGAAAATTCTGGCTGAGGTATTATTTTTTTATATTTGATCAACAGCTCATTTGATGAGTACAGCTCTGAACTCAAATCTGGCCGTCTGGAGTGGAGTCCTGTCCACAAGTCTGAGAAGTTCTGGCGTGAGAACGCTGTCCGCCTAAACGAGAAGAACTACGAGCTGCTCAAGTAAGAAGCATGCGCTGTCATGAGATTTCTCATTTTGTCCATGGCCTTTGAAAAGTTGATTTATTTTTACCTTGACACTTCAGTAAGAGCAGAAGGACAATGCTTCTCAAAGTGCAGCTTGTTCAGATATTGAAGGACACGCAGGCTATGATTTTTCACTCCTTAAGTATTTCCTCCACAAGAGGAAACAAATAAAGAATGTATTCGTTTTTTTTTTCCTTTTTTGTTTCTTTTTTCCCTTCTCTCTAATCTGTATATAAAATGAGACAATGGCAAACATTTAATTTAAAGAGGTATATATATTCATACACTTTATGTCATGGTGATGGCAGCTGGTCGGTGACAATTTTTCTAGAATTAAATTTCTCAGCCAGCGTATAGAGTTTTATAACCCTGCTAAGGTCAGAATTTGTTTTTGATCAGTTTGATAGCAGAGATGAGCCACAACAAACTGCTAAGGAGAAGATGGACTCGTCTCCTTAGCAGTACATTTGAAGTTGTGTTTTTGAGTTTCTTTTACTGTTTACTTTAAGCTTCATCAGAGTGAAACTGAACCTTTCACGCTGTTTCTACTTAACAGTAAAAGCTTTCCACTGCCAGGCAGTGGCATACTTTTATTCTGTCTTTGGCAAAGCAGTAGTGGAGCTTAATTACAGATACTGTGCTAAAAACTAAAAAAACTAAAAACGGGCGTCTCAGACTGCTGTACTATTTCTTTGACGGATGAATTTTGCAGGATTTAATGGTAAGAAGTGAAAAAAACATGAAATACAAAAAGCTAAAGACATGAGGGTCATTCCTTTGGTTTGTCATTAAGTTAAAAAACTTTACATTGCTGAGTGCTGGTTCAGTGGACAAACACTTGGGCAGCCTGCAGCCGTTCATGGCGTGACTAGATACATCTACTACCCATACTATGGAAAAATCCTGTTTTACACGTAACTCACCATCACTTCTCCTGTGATACCTCTCTCACACCATACATTTATCAGCTCTGACCTACACTAACTGGCATCAGGGGTGTGTTTCTAATCACAGGACTGAGATCACAAGAGATAAAACATCTGTTGGTGTGTGTTCTCTTCATTATTCTGTTCACACACTGTTGTGCCCTTTTGACATTCTGTTAAAATCCTCATTGTCTCATCACTGTCCCCACTCTGTAATCAGCTCACCCATCACCTCAGCTTAAATTACCTTTTTTTTTTTTACTATTTTCCCTAAATCTCACTAAGGCTTTA
>VUQJ01010416.1:54156-67869 GCA_015108635.1 Andinoacara biseriatus
TTTTGTTTAACCTAATCAGAAGGAGGATGCCTTGTTAACTTGAAAGTTGAAGATTTGTCGATCTTCTTGTCTAACTCTCACCAATAAAACAACAAAGCATATCTTTTAAAATGTTTGTTCCTTGTAAGGATTTGTATCGCCTTAATTGACACCATGGTTAGTGTGTTAATGTTGTAATGTGTTAAAAAATGTTTTCTCTTTCACAGGGAGTACCTTGGAAGACAACTGCAGTCCACCGATCAGCAGCAGGCTCCAGCGGTGGCAGCTCGAAGCTGAACACTGACTGTTCATGTGTGTTTGTGTCTTATTTTTGTGTATGAGTCTGAATTGTGCGCAGATTGATCATTGTAATAATTAGCTCTCCATTTTGTGTAATGACTTGAAAAATCAACAGGTGTGATTTCCACTTTGGCCTGCAACCCAAATGATCTTCCTTGATGTTCCTTGATTTGACTGTCATGCTTTGTGTTGTGACTCTCAGCTAAGTAATACGTGATTAAAGCTGCACTTTATGTCTGTGACGATGTACAAAACTGCAAGTTATTTAAGTCTTAAGTCTGTAAAACATGAATCCCAATAAAAATACTTATCTGTGCCGTTCCTGTCTTGCACATCCTTTTACTGAGACATTGACGGGGTTTCTAAAGTTGAATAAGAGAATTACTGAGATGAACGTTACATGATCATTGAGTTTTCTTATCAGGCCAAGTGTGATTGGCTCCCGAGTAGTGACGGCGCCACGTGACAGGCTGGGTAATGAAATATTCATTTATTTGAGGTCATGTTCACTGGCTTCTGCCTTTGGAGGGAAACAGATGTATTACAAAGTTGGCTTGGAATTAACAGAAATTATTAGAATGCTCTTGAAAATACAGCATCAGAATGGGGAAGAAAGGTGATTTAAGTAACTTAATGTGGTATGATTGTTGGTACCAGACAGGCTGGTCTGAGTAGTTTAGAAACTGCTCATCTGCTGTGATTTTCCCACACAAAAGAATGGTCCAAAGAAGAGAGAAAATCAGCAGAAGACTACACTAAGTGCTCCTGTCAGCTGATAACAGAAAACTGAGGCTTCAATTCATATGGGTTCACCAAATATGGACAACAGAAGACGTTGCCTGATTTGATGAATGTCAATGAGTCACACTGCAACATCAGTGTGCCAATATAGACCAAAATCTCTTAGGAATGCTTCCAGTACCTTGAATCTGTGCCATGAAGAATTATGGCAGTTCTGAAGTAAAAAATAAAAAAGTCCAACCTGATGTGCAACCTTAAAGTGTAAGCGTAATTCCTTCTCACATTTACAAGAATTTTCCATTTGTAAAACAAATCTTGACGCCATATTTAAACATTTTCTTTTGCGTCCTACCAAAAAAACCTTGAAAATTTGATTAGTCGTTTTTGCTCCATTATGTGAATAATTGCTAGTATCTGTAGTTTTCTGTGATTGTAAAGTGAATATTCACCTTGAGCTTGTTCTAGTATTTTTCACCCCTTTTCTGTCCTGGATGGACTAACAAAATGATGGCTTGATGAACCCAATCTCCTGAAAAGAAGGCCGTGTATGAACAATGTTTCATCCAGTCATCATCTTGGTCCAGTCCTTCACTGGCAGATGTCCAGCATGCCTGGATCATCGAGCTACAGACCCATGGGCACAAATGTTTGTTCGGCCCTCACCAACTTGTTTTGATGATCAGGCTTTGATAATATATGGTTTCGATATTTAAAGGGACTTTTTTTGTTTGTTTGTTTCTTTACTTGCTTCTTGTGTGGGCTCCTAACTGTGCTTGGGTCCCTGGGCCCACGCCCAGAATGCCCATTGAATAATCCGGCCCAGTCTTCCAGTCACGCTCACTACGAACTTCACACTGTGCCGCTAACAGCATGACGGTGAATCCAAATCCTGAGTTGAAGGTTGTTATGTGGACTCTATTAAGGTTGGACTCTGCTTCCTGTTATGCACGCTCACTGCTTCTGTCCACAACCTCCCCCCTAAATTACTATAACCTATTTCTGGTGGATGAGTGGCTCTTGGGGAGGGGGGGGGGAGGAAAAACAATCTTATATCTGTAACAGATATAAGATGTAAGGTTTCAAATGCTGATTTGAGCTGGTGGAGAGTTCCCCTTAGAATTTAAATTAAATCTGAGTTGCCTGACCTCTTTTCATCTGACCTTCACTGTACATGTGCTCGTCACACCTCTCCCTTTGTTGTCTTCTGTTCGTTCAGCTCACACACAGTAACTGCAAGCATCAGCTTTCAAGTTTACATAGCAACAGATTCTCTCTGACCGCTGTTTGAAGGTCGTGCCTTCCATAATACGAGGCGTTGATGAGGGACCCGAAATGAAGTTTTTCACAAGTAACTAAGAAACGGTATCCAAGAATGCTTTTTACATCAGAAGAATCAGCGCCGTATTTCATTTTCACTTTAATAAATCCCTGAAGGACAGTGCACCTCTATCGATGTCACATTTTTATGGAAGGCCATGGATGTAATTATCGTTATGCTGCATTCATTTCCTCAAGCACTTGGTTTTTTTTGTCAAAACTCAGTTTTCATGGTCAAACCTCTGTGAGCTACAATTAGATACTTGGACAGAATCACATACTACTGAAGTAAATCTGTATTATAGTATATGATAAAGCGAGGCCATAGCTATGAAGTCAACAGTGTTTGTCTTTCTTGTTTTGTTTTTTTTACCCTTTCTGTATTGTATGTAATCTTAATCTCCATCCCCATGCTTTCTTTTCCTCTCTACTCTGAATGCACTACAGTGAACAAGGAAAAAATGCTGCATTACCAGCCATGCTGTTTATGAATTAGGTGATTATATATTATACTATTATATATTAAGCAGTTATGATGTGAAGTATAAATACTAACATAAAGATAAACATTATTAACAGCTCTTTTACTAATTTATACCTCCATCATCGAACCGCTCTAGATGTATTTGTCTTTTCTGAGGCTGCCCACAAACCTAATAAATGTCACTGCCACCTTTTCCTCTCGCTCATGATGATTCTCACTGATTCAACGCTGAATGTAATAAAACAGTTTCTACTTTAATAACGCTGCCTATCATAAACAAGAACTGTGACACTATATGAATATACAACAGATGAAAGTTCTCGCTATGTAAATTCTATGGAGGACCAAAACTGCCAAAATCAAAAATAAATTACTCAAAAAAATTAAATGCACAAAATTCACAACAAATACAATGCAAAAAAAAGTTCATTCATAAAAGGTGACTATTCACTCCTTCACCCTTTTCACTGTGCCAAGTTCCCGGATATTATCGGTGCATCATTACGAGTTTATATTGTGTGTTTGTGTAGCTGGCTTGGTCACAAGATTGAGTTCAGTGTTTTGATTGTCTTTCTGATGGCTTCAGCTGGTAATCAGTAGTAGTGGAGACAAGTTTGTATGATCATGTCTCAAGCAGTGAGCAACTGAGACACAGGAGAAGTGAGCAAGAGTAGGAGAGTGGCTTTCTGTGGCTATCTGGCATTCTTTCAAGATATGTATTTACAGTGTAAATACATAATAAGTACCTATATGCAAAGATTTTGTTAGCAGTAACCAAAAATGTTACAGCTTTATGTACACTTTGGATGCCCTACCTGGATAAGTGGTATAGTCAATGCATGTGAGGCTGGGAAGTAAATAAAAGGCTTGAGGGGTTAGAGGAGAGGGGAGGTGGCAGCTTGCTGTGAGGCCGGAGTTTTAGTTTCCTTTTTATGTAGGTTTCTTTTATTTATTACATTTATTATTATTCCTTAATTTTTTGTTACTAAATGCTACTTTTTCCCTTCATGTATTGGACATGCTTCTTCAAACATCTCTTAACACTTTCTTGTACCTGACATTAACAACTACCCCTTGTTTGGAATCTTGGAGCAAAGGTGACTTAAATGGATATTTCCAGGTCATCAAATGTAGTATTCCCTACTATTTACATTCTTGTTTAACCTGTACCATTTATTTGACTTTGGTAGGTTTTGTCCTCCATAGATTACACAGCCATCACATATGAGGAGAGTGTGCCAAAAAGCTGGAAGAAGTACTTTGAGTGGGAGAATGACATCAGGGATCGACTCAGAACCCCTTCTTGTTTGCAGTGGGTTCATAGATGAGGGCAGGCAGGAGTCTCTGTGGACTATGATGTTTGCAGATGACACTGTAGTGTGAGAGTAGGGAGCAGGCGGAAGAGAGCCTGGAGAAGTGGCGGTATGCTCAGGAGAGAAAAAAGAATGAACGTTAGTAGAAGCATGTGTGTGATTGAGAAGGAGACAGGTATAACAGTGAAGCTGCAAGGAGCAAAGGTAATGAAGGTGGATGGGTTTAAATAACTGGGGTCAACAATACAAAGCAACAGACAGAGCACAAGAGAGGTTGGAAGGTTTACAAGAGGGTAGTGAGACCTGCTGTGATATGTAATTTGAAGATGATGGAAGTGGAAAAAAAAAAAAGACAGGAGGCTGAGAGTTATCAGAGCTGAAGATGTTAAGGTCTTAATTGGGTGCAGCCAAAATAGACAAGATTGGAAATGAGTACATCAGAAGGACAGCTCAAGTCAAGCAGTTTTGAGACAAAGTTAGAGGCTGAGATGGCTTAGATGTCAGAGGAGGGATCATGAATGCATTGGACAAAGGATGCTGAATATAGAGCTGTAAAGCAGGAGGAAAAGAGGAAGACCACAGAGAAGATTCATCGATGCAGTGAAGGAGGACATGCACAGGGTTGGTGTGTCAGAAGAGGATGCTAGGGACAGGGTGAGATGGAGACAGATGGTCCACTGTAGAGACCCCTAAAGGGAGCAGCTGAAAGAAGAACAAATTACACGGGTATCACAGCATGAATGATTGGGACTTTACTCGGGCCATGTGTGGTGTTTTGGACATTATAACCGAACAACAATTTTAACGCTTGTTGAATGCAGCTCTGAGCACTCTTTCTGATCGCTGGGTGAATGCGTGATAAAAGTACCTTTCTAGATACCTTTGCTAATGTTACATTGATAGATTAAAATGGGCTGATTTATAGGTGATAATCATAAACGTTAGTTTCTGACACAAGAAATTAGAGACTAAACACTAAAAACAACCCTTCTTGCTGTTCTGTGACCTCAGTAAACCCTTTCCTGATGACTTTACGGGCTTGATTGCTAAATTCCAATCATACAAAATAACACACAAAGTTTATTTAGCAAATTAAGGTAATATTAAGATGTCATGGTACACTCACTGGCTAATAATTTGCCAATCTAGGCTGGAAGCCAATGAGCCAATGAGCCACATCTGGCTTCAACACACTACAATAGTGAAAATGCTCAGCTCAAGACTTCATAACAAGGCTTCACTAACTGCTGGTGATATTATGGCTGCTACCTCCATGTTTTATAGTGTTTGAGCGTTCAAAACTGTGTGTTACAATAATTAGTGTCCATCAACAACTGATAAGAACATCAATAGATCCTAATGTGACAACGGGCAATAGAAGAACAGGGCATAATCTAACAACACCGCTTGGAGAGCTGAACCCCAAGGAAAGATTACCTTTAATAAACCTTAATTGTACTGGAAACTGATAGTAATGCACACAGATTTGGTACTGATGAGGTAGAGCCGTGATAGCAAATTAATCCTAATAGTTTGTTTGAGATAAATCAGTAAACTTTGAAAGTACAAATGCCAATAATATATTAAAATGCTATTTTATAGACATTATTGTCATTTTGAGAGGTGGTCTCTACTGAGCAGTGCCCGTGGGTGCTGGAAATTATTGGGCACATGATCACCTAGAAGAGGCAATTTTTTTTTGGCCAACATGCTAGAACCAAGCTGTGACCAACACTCCTGTGTAGCTGCAACCAAAGTGAATAAAGGGAGGTCACAGGAGCATAAACAAGGTGTCCTATGGAAAATTAAGCCCCAATTAGGGAGTTAGTTGAGGAGGGCTCAAAGCTACAGGTTACATTCAACAGCACTACATTCACTCTGGGAACTGCTGACAGTGACAGCAGTGGAGCAATGGATTGAACAGCACTGGACAAACCACATGCAGATCAGCACAGCACTTTAGCTCAGTGATGATTGATGACACATGCATATTTCAGATGTGTCGCCTATTTTAGCAGAGCTGCCTGATCAAGTTCTGAAATTTTACAAAAAAAAAAATGTTTTCATCTTACAAGCGCGATCCCATTTCTTTCAGTTTTATAATTTCATGAAAGAAAAGGTAGCAGTGCGTTAATACGTGAAGCTGTAATAATTTTCGATCTTGTTTGTTTCTGCTTCAAAAATCAACAAAATATGGCACTTGCCCAGGGGTACCCAAACATTTGTGTACAACTCCAATAGTATTTACAACCGTTACTGTCTGCTGCTTTTATGCAACACGATGCCCATGGGAAATCAGCTTCCAGATGCCGTGAGTGCTGGAGTTAAACCCCATGAGGAAAATGAGAAAGCTTTTCAGCTCTGAATCCTCAGCAGAAATCAAACTATCTGATAGTCTCATCACAGTTAAATTCTTAAACGCCCCGTGAGTCTTCTGTGCAGTGCGATTTAACCTTGGTAAATAAAGAGCAGCATTCAACAGCTACACCTACAATCTCTTGAGCATGTAAACAGCCCTTAATTTTTGTTAGGAAGCAGTCAAATCAGGTTTTTCTCTCTCTCTCTGCAAGCCTTGATGCTCTCATCCTTTGTGTTTCAGCTTCTAAACGGTGTGGTGAGCTGGGATGTACGCAGAGTCAATATTTATGTAGAGGCTCACTGCCTCTGGCTGCAGTTGTCTGACCCCGCTTTGCTCTCCAAGCACTATTCACGGTGCTTGGCACTCTGTGGTCCCTATGCAGGCTCACCTGCAACAACTGAGTGAACTCTGGACCCTGAAAGAGAGAGTTTCCTTCCTTCCTTTCCTTCCTGGCATTTTTAAAAATTATCATTATGCTACCCACATTTGTTGTCCAGGGTTAAAGTAAAGTGGGAATTGGCTCTTTGCATTCACAGTGAGCTTGGTTTACTGACGAAAGTCCCCTGAGGTAATGTCTGTTTTTACCTGTTTCATTCCCACCCTATCTGGAAAGTGCTTGACATATTTCAAAAAATATTTATGTATTTAATGCACCAGAGGAGAAAATAAGGATATGTTTTCCAGTTTGTGCTTTCAAATAGTTTGTTTGACATCTTTGTCTGCTCAGCCTGACAGATTGTTATATCACCTCACACAGAGAAGGGTACTGTTGCTTTGCTTCATCGATCAAATCCCTTTGCTCTTGTAACCATGGGTCAGAGACTGTCCGTTCCCATAGTGACAATCAAAACGAGGCTCTGCCGACAGGCACGCAGCGTGAAGCTCGATTTAAGGCTGCATCGAAGGAGAATCACAAATACAAGAGTAGGCTTATGTTTCTGTGAGTTTGTCCTTAAAGCCTGACAATGTGTGCTGCATTAAGCAGTGGATGCCTGTTAGCTCATGCTGTGAAATCATCTGTTTCGTATGGACACTGGAATTACCCATTCCCGACGTTTTCAGAACTTCAGTGATTGATTGCAGGTGAACTGTAATCATTTTCCTGCTGCACTGTGTGAAGTCACAGTACCTGCACTGAATCATTTTAGTAAATTACACTTTGTTCTGGAGTGACCTAACAGCAGTTATGTAGCACTTAGACAGTCCATATTTAATGCTGATTGATGGCGGCTTGGTGTATGCTGTTATTACACAATGTGATGTATGAACCCACATTATGTACAAAAACCTATAACCTTTTGCTTTCCTAAATCAATCCTTATTATTGGAGAATGGATTGTGTAGACCTTTAACCCCTCAAGCCCTAGGCTATGATTTGACAAGAATCGTTCACACACACACACACACACACACACACACGCACACACACGCAAACATACACCTTCCCCCAACATACAAAAAGGTGTGCAAGACCTCAAATGTCCGGACAGGACATTTACAGGTCTTTAACCTGCCAGCTCTTGTGGGCTGCCTCCTGCATGTTCTTTTCAAGCAGACCCCCAGATCTAAGCTACACAAAGGTTTTTCACAAGTGCGATCACATCTGAAGCAGGCTGTTTTCTGTTGTGAGCTACACATGAGAAAGAGAAAATGCAGAAAATAAGCAAAAATTGTCCGAAGTTCATGTGTGAAAATAGCAAAAGCAGTGACACTGATTGAACCAGTTCCAAAATTTCTCAACTGCATCTCCAAACATTGTGTTGACTGTGTATTTTCTGTACTGTGGGAGAGTTTTGTTCACTTTTGAATGCAGTTAACAGAAAAGCCACATTATTCGATGTGAGCACCCATTCCCTTTGAGATAGTTCCAGGTCTCTTCATTTCACTGAGTATTCATGGTGCTGTCCAGGTAGCTTCTGCCAAGCATCAACTGAAAGTCCCTTCAGATTATTTTATCTTTATGTACAAAATGTTGCCAAAATCATTTTAGCCATAACACTGCATTACTACAACTATACATAACAACATTTATAGCTGATTGAGTGAACAGAGTCAAGCAGGCATGTAAGATTAATAATCAACTTGAGCACTTCATGTAAGGCTCTTTTAACAACTGACTTTCTGGTGCTTTTAATGACACTACAGCTACTGTTTGTCCAGTAACTGCACAGTAACATTTGAAAAGTACATCAAAAACACCCTTCAAAAAATGTAGATTGTTCCTGTTTCCCTGACAGCACCAAGCTGCAGGTATATCCTCAACCTAGTGCATGCCAATCACACCTTTACATACCAAGTAATTTTCATCCAGTGCAGACCTGAAGTGGCCACACCATCTGGATATCTGTATGTGCAGGTGGTGGTCTTTGTCAGGCATGCTCTGCATACAAAGTGCTCTCTATCGCCTTCACTCAGTGGTCTTCATAATTATCTGGATCTGTTTGGAACTGACATCTGATACACTGGCATCTGTGTTTTATCAGAGGAGTATCTTGAGTGTGAACAGTAACTTTAGAATGTGTTTGAACACTTTCTGCTTCATTTCAAATGAATAAAAAAAATTTTGGCATCACCAATCTGTACTCAATTCATCATGTCAATTTGAAAAGGTGTTTTTTTCCCTCATTTGTTAAAAATAATTATATAATTCTCTCTGTAATGATTCAACCTATGGTCAGATGTGTCACATTTGCTTTAATAATCACCCAAGTATGTCTTAAACTTTATTGACACCCACCTGTGGTAAAGTGAATGGACAGTGTGCAGTTTAGTGTGTTTTCAGAGGCACGGTGGTCTCAGTAATTCAGTAAACAGTTCTTGCTAGAAGCCAGTGTGAGTAAGAAAACATGCTGGCCCTGTCACAAAGAACCCAACAGTCACACAAACAGAGCTTCAGAAGTCTTCTGCAGGGAGGTGGGTAGAATTGCTAGAAGTATATAAGCAGCATTCCTTCAACTATGTGCTTGTAGTAAAGTGGTTAGACAGAAGTCATGCTGAGTTAAATACACATGAGAGCCTCCCTGGAGTTTGTCAAACAGTAGCTGAAGGACTCCAAGAGTTCAAGGGAAATATTCTCAGGTTGTATTATATAGAAATTGAACTCTTTGGGCAAAAGTCCAAGCGCTGTGTCTGCTGAGCACAGAGCACTTATCCTTACGTGCCAACAGTACCCCTACAGTGAAGCACGGTGGTGGCAGAATCATTTTATGAGGAAGGAATTTTTACTTGGTGGTGGTGATTAGATGTCCCTCTTTATGTGGGACAGTATGACATTATTATCCTTGTGACCCTGTCCCACGTATTGAGACAAGGTCCCACATTTTTAATTGGCTCTAGTATTCCATATTTAACACAGTAAAAGTTAAAGACAATAGATTAAAATAAGAGGATAAAGGCATAAAAATATATGACAAACTGTTGCATTCCAATATTTTTTATCCTTCCCATGCTAAATGCTTCTCAGCATATGGTAACATTTTTAAAACACAAAAATAATCTTTGTCCCACATTTAGTTTGTTGGGATCACAGTTTGAGGTGCAAGCTGGTGGCGTCGGATGGACCAATACATAATGTCCCAGAGGTGTTTTATGGGATTTAGGTCAGACAAGCGTCAGAGGCAATCAGTCCTCCCAGAACTGCCTTCATACTCTTGCTACTATACATGAGGCTGGGCATTGTCACGTACCAGGAGGAATCCAGAATCCACTGCACCAGCATAGGGTCTGGCAGTGAGTCCAAGCATATCATCCTGATACCTAATGGCAGTCAAGATGCTGTTGTCTAGCCTGTAGAGGTCTGCGCATCCCTCCATGGATACACCACCCCAGACCACCACTGACCCACCACTCTCGTGCTGAACGATGTTACAGGTTGCATAACATTCTCCACGGCTTCTCCAGACCCTCCGAGGTTGTCTAATTGTTTCCCATCTAGTGCACCAGTTGTTGATTTCATTAAAGCAGCTGAAACTGATTAACAACCCCCTCTTCTACTTAACTCACCAAATCAGTATCCCAAAGGTTTAATCGACTTGATTTAATCTGATTAAAAAGTGCACCTTTAATTTTTTTGGCAGTGTATAATGTTCAAATGGTGATGTGACAAGTTGTGTATTGTGCGAGGGCTTACTTGAAGTGATTTATCCACAGAGATTTATCACCTGCCGCTACATTTTCCTGAAGCTTTATGGAAAATTTCAGTATCCTTCAGCTTCACTCATCAGCTTCAGTGAGATAGATGCATTGAGCAAAAATATTGTCTCACAAATCAGATAACTCATATTGGGTTATTGAATTAGAATGTTAGATGACAGAAAGAATCTATTAAATGACCTCTAAACTTACTAAAATATAAATCTGTCCCTATTCCCACCTCGTTTCTTTCCTTACTCTAAATGTCTTGTGATGTTTGATCCTGTTTATTTTCTTATTTTTTATGGAGGTGAATAGTGTGGTAGTTTGATGTTTTCTGTTTTATTGAACAGCTCAAAAAACACAGTGACCTTAAGGCTTTAAACCAAGTGAATATGCACTCTGCAAGCAACAATCTTTCCTCCGTGTAACTGAGTGTGGGTGGGGAGGCAGATATTTTGAAGATTAATCAATAATATTATTGTAGGATCAAATGAGTGTTATGCTGTAGTTGGGAAGGGGTTGAGTTTGGAAAGCACATTCCGCTTTTTTATCTCCAAAAGCTGCTCGGCGATTGGGGAAGCTCTAGTATTTATTATTATTTATTTATAATATATATATTTATTTATATAGAATATTTTTATTATTTCATCATTAAAGTGAAGCATCTTACTGAATAGATAGCGCCCCGGGCTCATTATGCAAAGTGGAGGAAAATGCGGAAAGGAATTCGCTCTTAACCTCATCTACAGGAAGTTACAAAAGAAACATTTCCTCTCTTCCTCTGGAACGCAAATATTAAAAAAAAAAAAATCAAGTGCCAGAGGAACAGTAGCAGATTGTATCTATGTGCAAACAGACCTTTGGCACTGCATTTCTAAGACTGAGGGCAAACACTGTAACTGTCTCCTTCCTCTGAATCTCTTTGCCGATAAGAGGAAGGGATAATTCACTCCTTTTTACTGTCGGCTCAAGGTTCAAGTGGGATGTGCATCAAATATTTGTACAAAAACACGGGCCATCTTACAAAGTTAAGGCCGTCCTTGACAATAGGAACACACCTACAAAAAGCCCTTGTCACTCAAGTAACACCTGGCCATGATGGGTCTCTAAGCAACAACTGTCGAAAACGAGGGAAAGGAAATAGCACCCGCTTAATTACGTGCTGGTTGAAACCTGTCTCCACCTAGCTGGAGGAGGGGCGGGGGGTGCAGCTTTGATGGGAGCAGCCTGTCATATCTGTGGAGAGGAGTGCTTTCTTTATTTGGGGCATCATTAGTTTGAACTTTTGGTGCTTTTAAAATTTTGTGTTATTGTAGGGGCGCTGAACAGATTGACGTTTGAGGGTAAAGTTAAATTAATAAAACTGAAGGAAAATGTGTGCGCAAGGCAAATGTGTGTATTGCGAGGCCACGGAGCTGAAAGGCAAAGCAGAAAATGAGACTCGTTTTCTAATTCTAACTAATTCTGATGAAACTGGAGTCAAACGTGCTAATAGGTGATGATCACCTTTTTATATGAAGTTGAATAAAGAAGCCCCCTATTAGTGCTCATTTCTGTTCACGCTCTTTCATGTGTTGCTTATTATTTGGTGTTGATCACTTGAAGGCTGCTGTTGAATGTCCTATAACCTTCAGCATCTAGGACTCCATATTTTTGCACTGCGGTGATAGCGCTCACGTGAGTTGACCGCACTAACAGGAATTCTAACAATACTAAAACACAGAAAATGCATTTTAAAGAATATTTCATTATTTTTATAGCTTCAAGGTTGTTTAATGGTCAAAGTGTGATAGTCAGTAGTAATCTAAGTACCAGAAATACTGCAAAAATGGACCAAATCTACATAAAAGAGTACTAAAGAGTCTGTTTCCATCTGGCTGTGATTCATATTGCAAGAGTCCTTATGTTGGCTGGTTACTCTGTCATATCTGTTGGCGCTGCCTCTGATGTCACTGAATGAGCAGTGCGGGCTTCCAGTGCGCACCTTCGGGGACGCAGCGGTGGCACAGCCAGTGGATTGTGTTGCGCGTTCGCCAACTACTCAGAAACCTTTTGTTTCTGACGTTTTTCCCCGCATCTGGATGTGTTTGCGCTTTGTCTGATTCGCCCGGGTTTATTTCAATAAACTTTTTAGAAGGTGGAAAGCAGGTAAGGTGGTGTCACACTTGTATAATGATGTCCTTGAGTGCGTGATGTTGGCTCTTGTTCTTTCTTACAGATTTCACAGTCTGTGCTAATGGAGAAAACTGCCCCCCCATCCCCCACCCCCTTTTTTTAAACAGCCGCCAGATATTCTTCTGTCTTGGTCTGCACCGGTTTAAGTTGAGCGGTCAGTTTACGCCCAGCAGCAACAACAGCAGCGGCGGCGGCAGCTTTCAGCACCATGGAGAGCAGCGTGGTGCACATCTTCAAAGAGGACCGGTGTCCCTCGGGCCAGCCGGGGGCGTGCATCCCAAACTTCACCTGGCAACCTTCGGACATCATTAACTATACTGCCAACGGCACCTGGGATGCTGAACCCGAGCCAATGTCGCCCATCATCCCAATCATAGTCGCCGTCTACTCCGTAGTGTTCGTGGTGGGCTTGGTGGGCAATTGTTTGGTGATGTATGTCATCATAAGGTGAGCTGTCAGCTTTGAAAGCGTGTTACGTGTTGTGTCAAAAAGCATACCCATCAGTAAGAAACGGAGTGCGTATCGGCAGGAATAGCTCATAATGTGGAAATGTGTTGCGCCCTGAACAAGTCAATATCAGTGTGTTAGTTCATGTGTTTTCAGAAATGCATGAACAAACACACTGCTCTTGACTTGTTCATAATATGGAAATGTGTTGCGCACTGAATAAGTCAGTAGCAGTGTGTTTGTTTATGTGTTTTAAGAAATGCATGAAGTTTCCCATCAGCTGTATTCAGGACCACCCTGGGCTATATATTAACCGCATCAAGCAGAACAGAGGCTTAAAATTAAGTGTAGTTAAACTTTTTTTTGCGCAAATGTTGTATTTTCGCCGTGTTTGCCACTGTATCGTGTGTACATGTAATATTTTCTTGTTTCAGAAAAAATGGGTGAGTATGTCCAAACGAATA
>VUQJ01010417.1:23182-37090 GCA_015108635.1 Andinoacara biseriatus
GCAGTAGTTAAACATTAAACCCCCCCCCCTGTATTTGTTTTCAAATCATATAATAGAAAAATATAGGGCCTTTATCAAAATGTGGGTTATTACTCCAGTCTTCCTCACTACCCAACTCAGACACTTAGACGAATACACGAGGAGAAATGGTGACAAATTGCAGTTTACGACAGCTTCTGAATTTTACTTTTACAACATGTGACTCACAAAAAAAAGCCACAGAATTTCCACCTGTTCAGGGAGTTCATGCAGCTTGGATTTGAAAAGCAGGAAAAGGTGGAAGAGGAACTGACACAAGGGAGGGAGAGCACGAAAGAGGAAACGTCTGTACCCTGCTGATGCTATGGGCATTTTTCATGGTGGCCCTCCTTTTGAAATGTTTGTGCTTAAGAGAGGCAGGAAAGTCTTTATGCGTGGCTGTAGAGCCTCTTGGTTTTCACGGCTGCAGCTGGTTCTGCGGGAGCATTTGGTGAAGGACTAAGAGGAGTTTACCCAGAACTTCCTGTTAAACAACGCCAACATCTGTTTTACTAGGAGACAATAACAGCTTGGCTTGCGAATTATATCAGCCTTAAAAAGATTCCCGTTGCTCTGTGCTGCTAAAAGCCATTAATATTTGTTGTTGATCTGAAATGTAACACTTTAATAACCAAACAATAACCAAATTTCTTTAAGGAAAAATAATGAACTGACTGTCTCCAAAGATTTTCACTGTAGAATGTAGGATTTATCTAATCTCAGAATCCTTTTTATTATTGTCGTAGTGGTAGCCTTCTACATTCCCATTTCCTTTGTCATATTATAACTGTATAGTGTTCAGGCCTTTAAACCTATAATTGCTTTACTCAAACTGGACCTCAAGGATCAGTTCAGGTCTCATCAGTATCTGAAGTAATAAGCTGTGTCTCATTGAGTATGTGACTTTTTATTGCAGTGTTATTAAAATCTGGAGGTTGCAAATATCAAGGAGACTGCTCAGTCTAACCTTTAAAAATCATACAGTAAAATAAATCCGAGATATTTCTGTGTGCCATCTTAATTTTACAGTAGGGGGGGCAGAGCTCTGCCTGCTTTAAAAAAACACAAGTATAATTTCATGTTTCTCTTGCTCAGAGTCACATTTGTTTTTTGGTGGTCTGGAAAACATGTCCTCCAAAAGCTCCTTTATACTGAATATTTCATGAGGCTGTTGTGTAGAGTCCCAGTTTTTAATGAATGCTTGCTGAACCAGTGCTGCACTTTAGCTTCATTCCCAAGAGTGATTTGGAAAAACAAATGTCTTTCTCCCACCCCCCCATTTTCAGCTAATGTGGGATACTTGGGTTGAGTTGCTAACAAAATACTAATTTTATATAAATTTTTTTCAACATCTTTCACAGAACTAAAACAAGCAAATAAGTAACAGATCTGTAACAACACAGACGGTCATTTTATCATACCGTCGTTTTCATTGTTCACTCAACAATTGGAGAGGGCAAAAAAAGTCAGCCCCTTTTGAAATAATATTGCAAATATAGATAGTTAGATTTAACAAACACTGGCTGTTTTCTTTTAGATAAATATATTTTATAGGAGTCACTGTCAGCAGCTCACATTTGTAGAGGCTTTCTGGAGGGTTTAGGGGAACATGAGAATGAGGATGGTTTCATGTTTGGATCACGATTTTGTCAAATTCCAACCTCAGACTGAGCATTCTCCCTGGCATCTAGGACACATACTACTGTGGCAATTATACATGAAATACTCAATCTTTCTCTCTCAAAATTGCCTGCTTTCACAAGATGCCTCCAGTCTCATTTTCTTCCTATGCTGCCCTGAAACAGGGAAAAGGGCCCCCTGCCTCCTGATGATAATGGATCCTAATTTGACTTAGATTATGATTTATCAGATGCTGCTCGTGCTTCAGTCGGAAGTATTATGCGGCTCTCTGAGAATGGGAACCATTACAAGTGAGACATCCATCCGTCACCCACCAGTCGCCATAACAGAGAGAACCAGAGAGGGCCATATGAGCTGGACCGTGATGCCTGCCCCAGAAATTAGACTGCTCCAATTTGATTTCTTTTCTCTCTGTGTTGTTCTCCATCCCCCTTCATTTATTCCACTTTCTCCCCGGTCCAGGTCAGGCCAGAATTGTCAGTCAGCATTGGGGATGAGCATCTGTCAAATTGGAACATTTCCTAATAAAACCAGCATTGGAATTGTAATGTTCCTGCTCTACTTACTTCCTTAAGTTAAAATTGCCGCAGCCCAAAGGACTGCTGTCTCCCAATTTCCTTCTTTATCTTGTGCCATATTTCCCTTTTAAGCTTTTAAAAGGTGATCCACTCCGCTGTGATAAATGGGATGAGTTCTTTTGTAGTTGCCGTGAATAATGTCCCACTCAGACTGTCCACTTCCCGATGTACAGATCATTGTGACCGCTAGCTGTTCTAGGCTACATCGTATAACTCGGTCTTTGATACGTGCATAGATAATTTTTTTTTGAGGATTTAAGATTCCTTGCCTCTCATGCATATAATAGGTTCAGAGTCATTACTAGCCATTATTGTGGGGTTTTTTTGTTTTTGTTTTTTATGTGTGTTCTCCCACTTTACTAGTCTATTAGACCTGAGGAGTATATCAGGGCCTATTTATTTATTGCTATTTTATTATAGCAGTGCCTGTTTTGAGGTTTATCCCCAGAGGGCAATGCCCACCACTGTGAAGGCACCTTTGATAGCAGAGTGAGACATACCTTTGCTTGTACTGCACCCATCAAAGGCTTTGTATTTTATAAGCCCAGATACTGTTTTTAACTTGATGTTCATACAGAGTTTAATAAATAGTATTGATTCAGATTCAGAAAACTTTATTCATCCCTGAAGGGCAATTGAGGACACACAGAGCAACAGTGACATAATAAATATAAAATCTAACTTAAAAATAACTATAAATAACCAATAATGCAATAAATGTCACATCTGTAATCACAACCCAGGCAGCATTTAGTGCAGGTGAGTGGTCCAAATAGGACATAAATGACTGAGTGTTAGAGGCATATATAAGTATAGGGTGATAATGAACTGAGCCTTGGAAGTATATATAAGGTGGGTGTAAATTGCAGTGAGATACTTGATGCAATTTGAATGTATATGTGTATGACAGGGCATCTTGTAGACATACTGAAGCTAATAAATACTTAATAATTGCTAAGTTACAGAAAAGAATGTGTCGGTCACAGCTCTGCTTTCCAATAGCGCTCCAGGCATTGAGTCACATTTAATAGCAACCCTACATCCTAATTAAAAAAAAAACACTGGTAAATCTGAAAATCCTCTATTCTCACCTCAACAAAGAAATAATGTTTGAGTGAAACTCTGTGATGCTTTGCCAGCATGAAAAGACAAGAGCCAAAGAACTTGTTCAACTGTAGTTTCTCATTCAGACTGAACTTTATTCATGAGTATGAAAAAGTCAGCCCTTGTTATCAATGTTTAGTTTAGCTGAGCCCTCATAAAAATGTAAAAAAGCCAGTCGGACTCTTTAATGCTTCCCTAATCCACTGCTGATAAGACTGCGTACTCACCCTGCTGGTTAGAAAATCCTCTTCTCTTCCCCTCACCCTTTCATCTCACACTTTGCGTTCTCAAACTCTGCCAGTAATTTGCACAACCTGTAGGAAAACGCTACTCTTGTGGGCACAGGCAGGTTGAAACTAGTTTTTGCTTCACTGCAGAGTTGTTAAAGCACCACTACAAGTTAATAGCCTAGAAGAGTCTACTTTACGGCCATGTTGACACAGAAAGGAATAATTAGTAGGATGCGATGCTGCCAGCGGTAAAACCATTAACTCTTGACGACCCTTTCTCCAAACCCTGTTGCCTGGTTACAGTTTCCCCAGGTGACCAAATGTGCTGAATCATAGTCATCAGCTGTGAATCACTAAGATAGTGGCCTGCAGGCGTTAGTTATGATTGGTGGGATCATAACGGCAGTGTGAAGCTCAGATATATTACAGTAAGTGACTTATGTGACAGCACAGATCTGTCTGTTGACTGATTGAACGGTGTGGTCTGATGGATGCCGTCTCTGCTTAACCCTCGAGTCATTGTCAGTGTGTGTAGGGGGGAGAGAGCAGTGAAGCAAGGTGTGATGGAGATGGCGTGAAAGGGTCTGTGAATTTATATCTGAGATGAATAGACTCTGAAACAGACATGCGGTGGACGCGACTGAAAACCAGCTTTGTGTTTCAGAGCAATTCCAAAACGTCACAAAGGAAGAGGAGTCTAAACACAAGTGTGTGGAGATTTGCACGGTTTTAAATAATCTCGTGTTCATTACGCTTCTCTGCACAGAGGAGATACTCATCGATCGCTGATGGATGGGATTAGGCACTTTTCTCGTACTGCTACATCAAAGCGCTACTGATGATACTGCGATGGCATCTGCAGCATTTGCTGTTAATGTGGATAAGATCAGATATCCATTTTAGCATTTCAGTGCTGAGCAGGGAGATGGAATTGAAAGCTAGGTAGGCGAGACAAGTTGTGGTTCATGAAGTCTTGGAGTAAGTTCCCTCAGTCAGTGGTACCTGTATTTCATCTCACGTACCCCCAGTGGACTCGAAAATCCCCTTCATCAAGATTTCTCATGTTCAAGATGTTCTATTTATCAGTTATTAGCTATGCAGAAGTACTCCGAGGGGTTCTTGTATTGCTGGGTGGGAATCACTGCCTTCAAAAGTATATTACAAAAAATGGAAAGCAATGAGCATTTTGCTAATCTGCCTCATGTCTTTATGGGTTGTTAACTGTATGTAAAACATATAATGAGATCATTTATTACATCATTGTAAGTCTGAGCTGACAACCAATGCAGTCTTTTACTTGATGGACTGTCTAAATATAAAAGGGGTGTCATGGCAACTATGATCTAGACAAACAGTGGATGCCTCAGAACGCTGATGTAAATACCAGCATGTCGCCAGTTTTGACAGTTGTCTTTTGTAGATACAAGGATGGTTGTTATTTGTCTTTATAAGAGGGTGTGTAGCATACTAGTTACAGTAAATTTCTGCTGTTCTTAGCATCTGTTTTCATTCTGAAACTATAAATCTGATTCTATTGTATCTTGACTGAAGGCATCCATCAGATTAGATTTGACACCATCCCCTTTTCAGATTAATCCAGGGATTAAATTTAATCTCAGAATGCATGATAAAGAACATATTGAAAGCACTGGTTAGGAAAAGGAATCGGAGCTCCTGCTAAACCACACGTGAAATGCTCCTGCAGATATTGGTGGCATATTCAAATGTGGCTTCACCACATAGGGGTGGGGTGAGGGGGGTAATGAAAAGTGCATGGCCCACAGAGGACAGCATGTCCCTCACCTTTGTTAAAAGTAGGGCAGAATTACTGATATTAGAATCGCAGAGCAATTTATTTGCTTGTAACTGAAAAGGCCAGCATTGATACGCTGATGTGTGCAAGCATGAAATTGGCCCATGAATTAAAAGGAGGCATATTTCCATGTGCCATGCCATTATTGCTTCCAGTGGCGCCATGGCTTGAAATCGAAGAACTGTTACCCATCTTGCTTTGTGTGTGTGTGTGTGTGTGTGTGTGTGTGCACTTGCATTAATATCAGTCAAATATTATATTACCATCGCCGACATTTCTGACCAGCAGTGCCCCTGGAAAAATAGAGACGCCTTATAAAACTGAAAGCCAATTAAATTCAATCCGTTCCGTCAATGGATTCCAATGTTTACTGTCTGCTTTGCACAAGTGATGACACCCTTTGGGATTGCTACTGCTCAGAATGAATGCTACTGTAAGTTGCAGGAAGGTATCCGTGTACTGGCTCCATGTGCTGTAGGAAATTATTCATTTCGTTGAAAGTTGTCTTCTGTTAGTTTGAGGAAAACAAATGAAGTGTTTCCTTCAATGCTGAATTTTGGCGATTTTACACGATGAAGTGACCCAAAATAAATCTCAGTAAATCAAGGCTGTCATTAGATCAACTCCTGTATCCATTTTTTGGACCTTAAACTCATTAAAGATTGCCTAAGATATGACGTGTGAATTGATTACGGGTATTCAAATCCATCTACAGTCCCCTCCAGAGGTGCAGTTGTTAATGCTACCCAGTGACTGCTTCAAGTCAACTGAAGTGCCATGTTTCTTTCCTGGTGAACACACAAACAATTGCACACTCAGGCTTCGAGCTTGACTCAGCACTGCGGCGCTGCGCCCTCTGAGAAGAGAACGGTTTGATCCAAGCCGGGCCGTGAGCTCGCAGATCGTGTCCACTTCAGCCTGGGTTACAGAAGGTGTTAGTTAGATTCATTAGCCTCTTAACTTCCCTGTCGACACACAGAATGGTAAATTTTAGTCGACTCTTTCTTCCTCTACATATTAACTGATTTGTTTATGCAGTTTATCAACATGCAGTTCCACTTTAGTCCCACTTAGTCCATTGACATGATGAGGCAAATACCAGGGGGTTGATAATGAGTTGCTAACTGTGGTGATATTGTATCGATTAGTGTCTAATTGCCATGTTTCTGCAGATCAATTTGGCTCTCTCTGTCTCAATGTTAAACCTGTGTAATCCGGAGTAAAGGCGAGCTGAGGCTAATAGAGCCTAAATGGCACAGACAACATGGCCTCTTGGACCCTCTAATCTTTCCAGTGCATCAACAGACACCTGTGAGTCTGTAAGTAGTCAGACATCTGAGCTAATTCTGTTTTATCCTCGTGTGTATCAAGCCACAGTCAAATGGTCATACTTTTTCTTTGTCAGAAATGCCACATCATCCATATAGTCAGTTGATATTAACCAGCTTCTTGGAAATTATGTGGCACTACAAAAAAATATAGAAAGTTAGATATTGAATGCAAATCAAGAACATCCATCTTCTGTTTGATTTTGTCATGCACGCAGCCCACATGGTCTTATGAGACACCATTTATACAGTAGCTGCCGTGAACAGCACTCAGAAAAGAAAATTACTTATTACAGTACTTTGAAAACAATAAACTTTGTCTCTCCTTTGAAGCTCTACAAATTAAACAACAAAAAAAATGCCACAAGAAGGGCTCCCTTGTTAAAACGCACTTTTATAAGCATCCAACCAGAACGAGACGACGGGGATGGCAGACAGTTTATTTTAAGAGTATAGCCATTAAATCATAATGTACAGCAAATCAAAGCTTACAATTTTTTTAATGTTGAGTGGAAAAATATCTACACAAACTACACATTCGAAGTAGACTTTTTCTTTCAATCTGTGCTGCTTAACACAGCTGGACACAGATTTCTTGTAATAAACCAGTCTTTCTTTGTATACAAAAATAAATCTATGTTGCACTGTAATCAGAAAGACACTTAGGTACATTATTTTTTTTTCCGCAGAATAAATATTTAACAGCTATCACAGATCTGTGCGAGAGCGTAAATAAGAGCCAATCCTTCTTGCTTTACTGCAGCAGATAACAGGGACACTGTCACACAGCGGCTCACAGATAGAGAGTTAGCTGCTAGCGCCGGTTAGCAGCAGCATCAGTCTCGCTCCTAGCTGTCTGTGAGCCTTCGATCAATAGACCTGGATAATCATCTTCAGCATCTCAGTTCATTTTTCACAGTGGAGAAAGCCGCCACCAGCTACTCCCTCTTTGTCATAGGATGTAGAGCCTAGTTCACCCATCTGATAAGATTACAGAAACTAACCACCACAGCTGCTGCGTTCAAGGGGGACGTGTCGCCACTGTTTTCTTACTGTGTGTATCTGTACATCAGTAAATGTTTATTTAAGAGGCTGGCGAGCTAGTCAGTACACCAGTCACATCAGAGATGGGAATCCCATGACTACCCATGCTTAATTAAATGTTTAATTAAGATGGTGCTTTTAATTAAAAAGTTGATTATTATGAAGTAAGGATTTTTGCCAAATTAAATAGATAGAATATCACAGAATGCAACCTCCTCATTATTAAAAGTGAGGTGGGACTTTTTTTTTTTTTGAGTCAGCAACTGTTAATTTGCTTAAAGGGCAAAAGATGCCCTTTAAGTTAAAGAAGTGAAACGAAGTAAGTGTGGTTTTAATACACGAAGAGTTAAGACACTGAATAGTTTAAGCTGTCTTTATTAGTTTGCATGCTGGAACACTTAGCTCAGGGTGATGCTTTCATCCAACACTTTGAAGTGTGAACCAACAATGCTGCTCTTGTATCTTCAAGGTCACACCACTTGTAACCACTCACCACGAGGGCCCTCATCACAAAACAGACACAAGATCCACTTGAATCTTCCCATCATGTAGGCTTCTGAACTTCATCACGCTGTAGATGCCTAGATGGTCTTTGTGGGCTGTGGGGTCGTCTCCAGTTGTTTCTCCTCTAGTGCTCTCAACTATGTGGCCGCCCTCCGCTTTGCATTGATCACATTGATCCACTAAAAGTTGCCGAGTCCTCTGAGTGAGGGTTGTAAAAATTTATGCCCACATGCAGTTGCTGGTAGGTCTGAAGGATGCTCTCATAGGCATGGGAAGAGCACACATTGTGAATGAGGCCATTCATTTCTAATCTGCAGGATTATGGCTCTGCCTATCAGCTGCCTCTGTCACTTACTGTACACCGCACCTTCCCTTTCTCTGTTGGCGTGCTTTGATTGGGATCTGTGAAGGCAGTGCCAGAGTCATGGGGGGATTCTGAAGTGACAGCCCATATCTTCTAATCCTATTAGATTGGAGTTCCTCTTCCCTGCCAAATGAAGCAAGGGCTTTGCAGGGCTGCCTTCAATCGATCTTGCTCACAAAGTTTTGTTTTCTTAAAATCTGAGTGATTTGCCTGCATTTTTTTCAAACATTGTGGCTTTGGGGGTCTGAGATCAAAGATTGACTGCAACACAGACCAGATTTAAATAACACCTAAATCTTAATTTTTAGAGTTCTGATCATCAGTCTTGTTTTGTTTTTGTTTTTCAAGATAATTTCTTAGATCTAAGATCATGGCATTATCACCAAAGATGTTAAATAAGGCACCAAGAACAAGTAGTCACATTTACCCATAATAAATTAGGTTTCCACCTCTGTGAAATACTTAGACATGCTCAAGTTTGTAAGCTGGTGAATCTCTTGTTGAACCTTTTGAAATATTTTTGCATTAGCAAGTGCCAGTAATCTTGTGTGTTACCTGCAGTGTTGCATACTTCAGTTTGGAAAGACCAATGCAAATGGCAGCAGATTATATGAGCTGTTATTAACAATAATCCTGATGCATCTGCAGCAAACTCTTGCCTGCTGGTAATGATCGCTCCAAGCTGCAGTTAGTAATTTGCTGAAGATTGTTTACTAAGTAAAAATGACACATTGCTGTAAGTCATCACTCTGCAGCTGCCGTCGCCAGCAAACGTTCATTGTAAAGCTTAACAGCGTAATAAGAAAAATTAACAGCTAATCGCAGCACATGAAATAGAATAGTTTCAGTTTATATCTTTTATACATCAAATCAATATTGTGAGCTTGTTAAGCTTGTAGTTTGGAATCACGACCCCCATTATCGAAGTCGGTGTTTTCAAGCTGTTATATCAGGGTGTCAAAACAATATCATCAATATCTACTGCTTGCAGCTACAGATTGTTCTTTGTAGTTTAATGTTGATATTATCTCCTTACCCAACAACTGCTGATCACATATTCAACTGATTTAGCACTTGATTTACACCAAGATGCTGTTTTGAACCCCACCCTACCACCTAAAGGCATCTGAGAGGGAGAGAGAAGATAAGCAAAGGTATTTTAAGCATTTATCAGAGTTACCATAGAGTTTTCAGACTTTCTGACCCAAATTTTAACCAAGGATTAAAAAAAAAAAAGGACAAGTTTTGATTAAAAATTTGTTTCTGTTTGGATTTTATTCTCAAAGCTTCTTTTTGAGCAATCCCTCTGCTTCAACATGCCGCATTAGGACATATTGTAGTAGTGTCGTCAAAGTCTGCCCACAGTGCAGACATTACATCTTCCCAAAGCTCCCTCCTTGCCAGGCTTAAGGCTGAGACAGACAGCTTTTCAGGAGGCACACCCGACCATGAAAGGCAGGGTGCATCTCAGCGTAAACAGCTTTGCTGGCAGCCCAGTCAGCAAGCCACAGTCCTCTTATTGAGTCCCCGAGACACTCCACTCCACAAAGCCTCACAGTGACCTTTCAGCCTCATACAGTAGTGCCAGATATTGAGTGAGTCTGTCTAGATGATGAAGCTCATCTCAGACGAAATTTCAGCCTGCTGTTCTTCCCGGTCTCTGGGGTTTTTTTGGCAGTACAGTTGTATTGTTATGTTGCTCTTTCTTTGATTGATTTCACAGTGTTTTGTCAAAGATTGGAGATCTTTGATCCCTTTATTTGAGTTCCTATTTTCTTTAGCCTCTTGGGCAGCATTCTATATATAATATAATTTTTATTACAAGGTTGAGCCTCATGAGATCTTCTATCACACAAACATTGCATTTTTAATTCACACGAAATCACATTGTGGAGTTTAGACTGTGCCACACGTATCTAAAGTTTTTTTTACTCATCTGTTTACATACTCATAACTAACGGTAGTTTCTGTTAATGGTGGCATTGAATCCTTAACCTGTAGTTGGAAGGTTACACATCAGGTCAGCTTAGCTCCAGAGAGGCCAAGCAGCTGTGTTACGTGTCATGGAGATTAGCAGGATTGCATATGGCAGGTTTCTGGTCTTTAAGAAGGCTGACCGCCTCTGGCTTCTCTGTTGTGTGCGTCTGGAGTTGATAGCCGGCTAAGTTGGTGGTGCTGTTGTGTGTTAGGTTATGTCACTAGGACTCTCTGTCTGGCTGTTTTGTGATGGATGAAATGAATTAGGCAGTAATTTTATGCTACATAGAGTCATACATTGACCTAATAAAGACAAACTGATATTCTGTTTAAACTGTGCAAGTGCTGTGGGATTGTGTGTGTGTGTGTGTGTGTGTGTGTGTGTGTGTACACATATGCACATCCTGTATTTTATGTTTTGTTTTGTTTTTTTTACTTCATACTTCATTTTCTACTTCATAACCTTTAGCAAATGGAGTTAAAATCTATTTTTTGCTGACCCTAAAGTTTCCCTCGCTTAGTCAGGAAAAGGTTTGCAAAACCTGTAAAGTTTTGCACATCAGACCTTTTGAGTTTCAGACTGTCCACAGGAATTTCCTGGCAAAAGTAAGAAAGTTGAAAAGTCAAACTCAGAGTCAGTCACCCGCTGCTCCTTCATTCAAAGAGCCTGACACTTCCATTCATTCACACAGTGTGAGGGGGAAAATGGGTTAATTACTTTCCTCTGAAGGAGGCCGTGTGAATTTAACACTAACCTGTCCCTTTGTTTCGGTTTATGTCAGTCGAGTGTGTGTTCAGGATCTTGCAGAAACCTTTATGATAAAATTCGTAAGGAAAAATTAGTTGATTGCGCCTTACAGCTTATAGCAGAACTGATATATGGGTTATGGTCAAGAGTGTTAGAAAGTAATTACAGTTACACAGACAAAATATTTATAATAATTTTTTTTAACCTGAAATTGTTTTGAGAAACAAACAAGAACGCCAAACTATAAATGCATTTAGGAAACACATTTAGGTAAGAAATACGTACAGTGCACACTGCAAATGACAATAAATTATGAGTTATAGATATTTTTATCTATAAATAGACATTACATACAATGTGTATTGTGATATTGTGTGTGACACTAAAGCAGATAATAATAATAATGCCTTAGTCTTATATAGCAATTTTTAAGATACCCAAAGACACTGTACACATTCACACCTCAGTCATACTTGGTGATGGTAAGCTACTAATGTAGCCCCAGCAGCGCTGGGATAGGCAGTGTGACGGAAGCGTGGCTGCCAATTTGCACCTATGGCCCTCCAACAACCACCAAACACCAACCACACAACCACAATTCACACTTAGGCAATGTGGGTTGTCTTGCCCAGGGACAGTGACAGCATGCGCTCAGACGGGGACTCGAACCAGCGACCCTCCGGTTGCACCTACCCACTGCGCCACTGCCACCTGAGCAATTAATATTTCATAGCTGAACATTTCAGACTCCATAATTTCTTATATAGTTGTGGAGTTGTTAAGAATGACCAGTGAGAGTGTATTTGCTCAGTGTACCATGAGAAAGTTACACTGACGGCTGCATTGTCTGACGTAAACAGGCCTGCAGCAGACAATAGCAGTGAGGTGGCTGAATGATATAAGGCCTTGATGGGAAGGATGGGGTGGGGGGCGAGGGGATGTTGGCGTACTACTCACCGTTCGCCACTAGTCTTTGTTCATTGTTCTGAATAATACATCAGAAGCACATTAGTTTGATTCATATTGCTGTTGGCTCAGCTGTAAGCTCGCTCTTGGCTCTTGCCTCACTTTATCACATTTTTTACATTTTATCTGGGTTGAGTAAATCTGGGTGCTTTGCCAGTGTCAACAGTGCATTTGATCAATTCATGGACAAAGCATGCTGATCTTTAAAGAACATCATCCTGCAGGCCATTTCCGCCTGCGCTGATGGAACCAGGTCACTTGTTAACAATGGACCTCTCACACTCATCCGTCTTCCCCCTCTTCTCTTTTCTCTCTTCTCTCTCCCCAGTAACCGGCTAACCCCCAGCAACCACGACCGGATACAGAGGCTGAGGCAAGAGTTTCAGCAGGCCCAGAATGTCCCGGATGACCCAGATGATCGCAGGAGGACCTACAGCTTTGAGCAGCCCTGGGTGAGTGTCTGAAATGACTGGGGCCTGTAACTTAAATCCACTGCTGGCCCGGGAAGATGCCTAGACTGTCAGACTGTTAAGAAACGACCTCTGCCGGGCCGAGACTCAAGTGTTAGCCTGAGGAGAATGCAAACAGTGCTGGCACCTGTTGGCTAATGGTGCTTACATCACTAACCCCACTACTAGCAGCCATGAACAAGACTGACGATCCTCTTCACCCGAGGGTTACCATTAACCTCCATTGGCCTTCTTGGCTAATTGTGCTAATGCTAACACCGTCTGCATGCAGGAGTCCTCACACCTCCTGACACAACCGTCACTAACCCCAACCGCCTGTCACAACCTGCTGCACTCATACATCGTCCCCATTTTCTGTGTGTCAGTCGTCCACGTGGACCCGCCCACCATCTCATGGACTTTGAGTTGTTTCCATTTTGCGTGTCTGTAAAGGGGGCTCCCTTTGTTTTCAACTGTGCCTTTTTATGTGCTTTTCAACTGACATTTATTTAAAGTAAAGTTGCACTGGCTGAGAAGAGGGATAACGAGTGCGTTCTGAAGCAACAAGGTTGCAATTAGAAGCGAACAAAATCTGAATGCCTTCAAAGTTTTTGAGGTGATGCAATCGCTTGTCATATTTTTAGTATTTATTTTAGTCCTTCGTGCTTCCTGCACCTCAAGTGTGCTTGGTTTTACATTATTTTTAGTAGAAAATTATGATTATATAAACAGCCGGCTGTAGCAGATTTTAAATCTTAAATGTAAGTTTTTAATGCTTTTTTTTTCTAATTGGTAAGATGTATTGTTAGTAATGAAATGTCTTCATATGCTTTTGTCAAGTCTGGGACAACACACTTTGTTTCTTTTTCTTTTTTTCACACACAGTCTCTCCCAACTCATTATTATTATATATGGTACGATACATATTATATGTAATAGTATATACTAAGGTGGTAGGTAGCACAAATGTGTGTTGTCCCGGTCCAGACAGTAGGTGTGTTGTGCATAATGTCGTCTAGAACAAATAACACTGAACACCCTTGTTAGTGTTTTTTCTCTGCTGTTTTACACACAGGTATGTTTTTTTTTAATATATATATATTTCTCTATGAAACCTTTTTTTTTTTTTTTTTATAGCAGCAGT
>VUQJ01010418.1:9523-22559 GCA_015108635.1 Andinoacara biseriatus
CCAAAAAAAAACAAAAATAACAAGAAAAAAAAAAAAAAAAAACTGTCAAAGATAACGGTAAGTTTGAAGTATTGCCCTTTTTTTCTTTTTTTTTTCTAGAACCTTTTTTTTTTAAGTGTTGAAACAATTACTGTTGTCATTTTCATTTATCATACAACAGACAATATAGTTTGATGTATGTAATTAAATAACTAATCAGAGATATCTGAATGATGATTTGCTGAAAGGAGCTTTAAAACAGCCCTATAATCATTATGTAACAAACATGAAAGCTAGTAAAATGCAACATCACCTATAATATATAACTAGAAGTAAATTTTACTTGGATTCACTCCAATCAGAAAGTCTTGTCACTAAGTAACTATTTAGTGAATTGCTCACAGATTCTGTATCATTAAGGTGAAGAAGACTTTAATCTAGAATTGATGGATCTTATACGCTCAGTGATAGAGAATTGATGCATGAGCAGGCTTCCCTCATGCCGACATCCCGCTGGGAATGACAGGTTCACACATAGAGTTGAAACATGCTTCTTCCTTCCATATTGTCTGTTGTAATGTAGTGTACTTCAATATGAAGTAGCACATTTTTTGCTTAAGAGCACCATAAAAAAATTGAAATTATACTTCCAAATGCAATGGGCTCAGTCTGAATTTTCAGGAATTATACCCATGCTGTAGTGTGCAGAAGTGCCCTTTTTCAGAAAGCTTTACTTAACCAGAACATTTCTGATGGGATACTTCTATGCTTTATTTCTGCCATGTCAGAGCCGAAGGGTTATTTGGTGGTCTAAGTGTCCACAAGTCCTCCCTACTTTGCTCAGAAGCTGGATATCTGTCTTTAACACACATTATATTATATATTTGATCAGTATATCATTATGTGCATGGCACTGCATGATGATGTTTAAAGAGAGAGAAATTTACATCCTCTGTCAAAAAAAGACATGAATATGCTCATGACCTGGAAATGATTGTGATTCGACTTGAGGTAAACAAGATTAAGAAAAGATTGTGTTTATTGATAAATAATTAGAATTTCAACACTCGCAATCACAGATTTTTTTGGGCACTTGAGGGAAGTGGAAACAAGCTGTGAACACAACATTTACATATTTAACTTGATAGCAAACTGCTGCTTTTAGCACATCTAGCTGCTGCGTAGCAGCGTCGTCTTTTAGAGCTGCGTTTCTGGCCACCTAATAAATTTCAGTCTGTAGCCTTGGATGTCCACCTACTCCTGAGGGACACGTCTGTCTACTAGATGGCTCACTCTGTTAAACAGCTAGTCACTAACTGTGCTGTTTGGTGCTAAGCAGGTAGTATGCACAATGAGCTCAAGCTCATTAGAAAGATCTGTAAAGCCTATGGGAGGCTAGGGGACACGTCTGATTTTCAAAGACAGCAGGTGTGCACTGATTTGGCTATACTATTTCCATATAAAATAATCACGTAGAGAGAAAGTTGGAGGGGACAGAATATCTATCTTGTTTTATTCTCACACAATACACATCCTCTGTCTGGGTAACGGACCATAAGAACAACACAGCATATTTGCAAACAGCTCATTCAGGGGTGCAGCTGCTCTCGTCTCGCTGCCACTCACTGAACAGAGTAGACACAGAAGTGCTCCTGCAGCAAAGACACTGTAATCACCTTTACATACACACATGCTGCATGCAATCATTGTGTCAATCAACCTGGAAAATATCAGTTTTCTCTGTTATTTTTCAGTCCTGTCCTATTTTGTCACCATCATATCACTCAACTACACTTCTCCTTAACCAGCAATCAGCAGAGTTTCAAAGGGTGATGGCCTTTCTGTTATTATTAGCTGTAAGGTCAGACTGTGGCAGTGAATGGTAGGCTAGGACAGTTTGTGCCAGGATGTCTGGAGGCTTGAGAGTTCAACAGGAAGAGCCTAGAAGATGGTAAGAAGAGGACAGGGCATCACTGAGTCCCACACAGACACATCAAGAATAACTGGCAACATTAATGCTGTCCATTAGTGGCTGTCTCTTGCAGACAGGAAATGACTGATTTGGGCAGATGTGTGGGATTTATTTATATCCCAGCCTGTTTGGCTGCTGGTTGCTTGTCAGGGATCACGTCCAGAGTATCTACGTGGACATAGATAAGCCAGGAGTACCTGTGTGTGCTGTGTATATGTATGTGATTAACATGTGAATGTGGGTTGTTGCTGCTGTATGAGAGTATGTGTGAACCAGAAAAACAACGAGGAACAAAGGCTGAGAAACTCATTTGGTTCAGGGCTCCGTTTTTACTGTTTTCCAGCATAAATAATCAACAGAGTGCAAAGCCATGATTGCATTAACAAAGGGAGACAAAGAGAAGAGATTTTTTTCAGATCCAGAAAAAAATAATAATGCTTCAAATACACCATGATAAAAACCACCTAATTATTAGCAGGAGAACAAAAAGCTGCCATGGCAGTTAATTATGTAAACTTAAGACTTTATTGTATAGGAACCCTACAATATAGCTCCCATTATTGAAGCTTTAAGTTGGTTTTATTATAGGACTCTGGCTGTGTATTAAAAAGAAAATGCAATAAAAACATCCATCCATCCATTTATTCATTTTCTTTTGCTTATCCAATTCAGGGTCACGGGGGGCTAAAGCCTATCCCAGCTGCCAGTGGGTGAGAGGCGGGGTACACCCTGTACAGGCTGTCAGTCTGTAATGCAAACAAATAGAACCAAATACTCTCTTTATCCAGACAGAAAAAATCACGAGACAAATGTATAAAGTGATGACTAAAATTGTTACATAAACAAAAATTTCAATATGTATGTGTATTTTATTCATCTGATTTTTATGCATGGCCTGTTTTAATGGAGCTTCATAATTTTCAACCCTGCACTGCAATCCCGATTTTCTGGACATTACCAAACAGAGGTACATGTGAGGACACAGATTCGGATCGGACATTAAATACAAGGTCCATGTGATGTTCGATTGCAGTGAGAATAGCAAAGGTTTGTTCACAGAGAGTGAATGGATGCCATATGCCAATACTCTCTACCCTGGCAGCACCTTCAACTTAACCAACAGAGTATTTCCTGTAGTGAGAATGCATCTGAAGCAGAATATCTCCTGCTGGGAGCTACACATGGGCAACTTTGGACAATGCTTAATGCTTAATCTTAATTCTCTGTGTAAGTGGGTGCATGTGCACAAGCTTGCAGTTATGTGTACACTACAAAATCTTTGATACATGACCCTAATCCACCGCTCACTGGAACCATCAGTGAAAGGAAGGGCAGAGATGTGCAATTTTATTCTTACTGTACATGCAGCTTTTTGACTTTCATTCTCATTATAAACTATTATCTATGATGGAATCTCACACATCAGAAAAGTGAATCAATGATTTTGCAGTTTATTTTTTTACAGAGTCCTTCAGAGTAGAAGTTGAACAGAAATTACGCCTCTAGTTCAAGTTAGAAGAATGACATAAACTCAAAACTCCTGAGAGCGACCCATTCTTTCACAAATGTTTGTAGCAGCACCCTGCATGCCCAAATGCTTGGTTTTATACACTTGTAGCTGTGGGAGTGATCGGAACACCTGAATTCAATGATATGGATGGGTGTCTGTGTAGGGTCTCAGTCATCCAGATCATGTAGTCTCAAGAGTCTCAAGTCTGAAGAAGTAAGTCAGCGAAAGAGAAGCAGTGAGGCTGAGATGGTTTACACGTGAAATGTAGTTAAGGAAAAATGAAGAAAAGGGGAAACTCAAACTACACATTTTCATTATTCTAAGTTAAGCACTTTGTTTGAAGAAAAATTTTCAGAAGCTCTTATTTTTGAATGCAAGCGTTATTTAATTTATTATTAAGCTGTCAGTTATGACTCATGTTTGTCATCCACATTAGTTCACTTAGGGTCAACATTACATCTGATTTAGCACAGAAGAAGCAATTTGTTTCCCATTTCCAACCCATAGTGAATTTTTTTGACTATGACTGATGTTAACCGAGGATTTATGACTGTAGTTGCAGATGATAGACAGCTTTACCCGAATCAGGATGTTTCCTTAGTTAAGTAGTTTTGTGCTCAGAACCTTTCCTAAAGATTTTCTAATAAAATGAGGTGGAAATTACAAACTGTCAATTTTTAAAAATACTTTCCATGGAAATTACTAGTCACGCACCCATTTTACAGATCTTGCTGTCATTTGAATGCACACTGATGCATACAGCAGTAGATTAAGATATATTTATTCATCACAGCACCAGATGATATAATCACTGAGATTTCTGCTCATAAAAAACATGTAAAATATATGGTACATGAAATCACAGTTACCATTTAAAAACACAGCAGTGTTTTCAGTTATATCCTGATTTCAGAATACAGTCTGTGAAGGTTTCAGCTCTTCTGTTCGAGGTTTGTGCAAAAAAAACAAACAAACAAAAAAACCTCAGCAATAACGATTGCATCACGAGTGTTCATGCGCCTTTCACAGTCTTTCAGGAAATAAGTGAATATCATGGTTGACAGCAGTCTGAGTCAGAGGAAAATTAATGCAAAAAGCTACCGATTCCGTCACTGACAATGATGATTCAACACACTCAGTTGAGGTTAAGGGCTTGGAGGCAAAGATTTGTTCAGTCTGGCACTGAAGATCTCAGCAGGTGGGCCATGGAGTGTTTTTCCATGACAGCCACCATGCAGTGATTGAAACCAAAGCAAGCTGGAGGCCAGCCACAGTGACCACCAATGTGCTGACATTCTGACCCCTTGTTACATGACACGGATCACACATACACATCACATATGATCAGTAAACACACACACACACACACACACATGCACACACACGCACGAATGATACCAGTCGCGTCTTTGTTGTTGATTTCACAGGAATGGCGCCTGATTGACAGAGTGAGTTACAGAGTCAAATGTCTTTTTGATATCTAGGACGGAGCCCTGGGGTCTCTCTGAGCGATAGGTGACCTACAGACACCGGATACCATGTGTGTGTGTGTGTGTGAGTGTGATCCTTCCCAGTTGCTCTGCTCTAGTTCAGGAACTGGAGATTTCAGAAGATTTAAGTTCCTCCTGGGTACACTCACAACACAAGCAGAGCTGAGGAAAAAAAAAAGAGCCGTCAGGGGAGGCGGGAGCGCTGCCTTCCACTGACCCAAATACTCTTAAATCAGTCGGTTTTCACTCGTCAGATGTTTGGTTAAATGAGCACGCCGGTTGAAAACGCAAGGATGTACCATGCAAACACAAAATTAAGAGTAACATGTTGCCCCACTAATGAAGGATGATGGATAGATGCCCCCCCCCCCCTCCCCGCCCTGTGACATTTGGTTTTCTCCAGCTTCTATGATAAAAGCACAACTTTTCTTTTCTTTTGAAACTTAACCACCAAACATGGGAGCATGGATGAGGAAGGCTCATTAGGGACAAAATGTTGGTTCCATCTGCTGTCCTTCACCAGATTTCACATTTTAATTGTGTTTTTCTCATTTGCACTTAATACACAATGTTTTCATGAATAAAATATAGCATGCCCTTTCAAACACTTTGACACAAGACATATGCTTATAAATATTTATTTTGTTGATACAGCTGCCATCAGTTGACATCATCCCGTTGACACCCATTGGGTTTTTGACCTGGTATAAATTGCTACAGTAGATGTTGCAGAGAATGATGCAATCATGAACTGTTCTGCTTTTTTCCCCCCTTGCCCCATCTCTCTCCCTCTGTATTGACAAACTATCAAGACACACTAAACAACTTTGTGCCAGGAGACAGAACCAGTAGAAATATCAGACGCTTTTGATATTAGTTATTTTCCTCTTCCTCTACCTGAGCGGCTTTCTATCTCTGTCTTTCTCTCAGTCTTTTGTCTCTCGCCGGAGCCTATATTAACAACCGAGGTGCAATATTCTGACAGCTTTAGTTTAGTTTTGTGCTCAGAGTTGGTGTGAATTGCCAGAGGAGATGTTTGAAAAGAATGACAAAGATAATGTCTGGAGCCTGAATTTATACGCAGATTAGTTTTTTTCTCTCTCCCAGAGTGCTGCCGCCTTTTAAAACGTGCTTCTTTTCATCTAGAACATCCTGATACCTGCGTTTCTGATTTTTAGAGATAACGTGGGGAACACAGAGCTGCTGCTTTAAACTGGACAGAGACAGTGATTGGTTAGTCCATAGTTTTCATAATGTTTCGATGTTGTGCACAAAGTGGCACACAAATACAATCAATCATTCTCAGTCGTTCCCTCACCAGCAGTTTTGTGTGCGTACGTCCTTTTTTTTTTCTTTGCAAATAAATAAAAGATAACAAAGACAGATGACAATATGTGAATTTTTCATTGAACAGAGGAACAAACAAACAGAAATAGTACAGTGAGGGGGATCAGGTAGGGTGTGTGTACCAATCATAGTAGGCAATCTTAGCGTGTGATTTATATTATCTTGTCATGTTTTTGTTCTACGTACCTGCTGGCTGTGATAAGAGGAATCAGCTCTGGATGTAACAGGAAGGGAAACCAGTTTTATTTTTTTTAAACTGCGTCACTTTGTTCTATAACTCTGAAGTCATGATGAGGTAAGTTGAGCCAGTGTATTTGCTCTGTCCCGTTAAGCAAAAATTGTTCGTGTTCATATTGCCTATTCTATATAGAAATCACAGTGCAAATCAGTATTTTCTGATTCAAAGAATACTTTAAGTTGAAAAACATTAGATTTATCAGCTATGAATGCCAAACTGGAAACATTATATTGCAATAAAGATAAAATGGACTTTTCATTATTTAGCCTTAAATCTATAGAGATCTTGTTTCAGTATGTGTGAAAAATGTTTTCCCCAAATTGGAGCTTTTAAATCTATTGATTGTTTTTGGAAGAGTAGCCTTTTAAGTTTCCTATAAAAAGGAGTTTTATTGAAAACAGTTTCTAAACATTACCCAAAAGGGATGGATATGAGAACACAAATGTCCCACTTGTTCTGTGATTTGCGCCCATGTGAGAATAGTTTGTTCACAGAGAGTAAATGGATGCCATATGGTAATACTCCCTGTCCTGGCAGCACCCTCAACTTAGAGTATTCTCAGTAGTGAGAATGCGAGAACGCATCTGAAGTGTCCTGCTGGGAGATACACATGAGAAGGGACAACTTTGGACAATGTTTCATCCTGATTCTCCCAACATTGAAAAGAGTTTTTAGAATCGTGTAAATGGGTACATGTGCACAAGCTTGCAGGTATGTATACACTACGAATCCTGTGATAAATGTGCAAGGAAAGGCAACAATATGTAGTTTTATTCTTGCATACATCTGTGATGGTTTTTAACCCAATTTGTTATTATACATGAAAATCTATGATGGAATCTCACATCATCAGAACAGAAAAGATAATGATTTATTTCACAACAACAACAGCTTCAGAGTAGAAATTGATGAATGCAGACTCCGGGCAAAAAAAAAGAAAAAGAAAAACTAATAAAAACCAATATTAGCCTTTGATCAGTGTAGAATAATATGTTTAGACTGGTATTTTTCTATGCATGACACATCCTCACCTCATTTATTTACAATGACGTGACAAACCCCAGTGCAGCTGTCACAGGTATGACTGTTGTAATATCATCCACATTAGTTCACTTAGGGAGGATGTTGGGGTGGATGATAGGTCAACATTACATCTAATTTAGCACAGAATAAAAAATGTGTTTCCCATTTCCAACCCATAGTGAGTAATTGTTTGACCATGACTGACATTCACCTGGGATTTATGGTTTTAGTCATAATGATTCTTGCAGTGACAGACATTTTTACTTACCCATAGGGTTATTGCCACAACATAAACATTTTCTTTTATAAGGGCAGCACGGTGGTGTGGTGGTTAGCACTGCTGCCACAACAGCAAGAAGGTCCTAGCAGCACCACATCGCAGCAGCTTCTCACTACACATTTCCTATGCTGTATAAAAGTTATGTACATCAGTGCGAATCAGTATTTTCTGATGTCAAAGAACATCGTAATTTGGAAAACAGCTTTGTCAGCTATGAATACCAAACTGTAAACATTATATTATAATGAAAATAAAGTTGACATTTTCATTATCTAGCTTTGAATCTATTGAGATACTCTTTCAATATATGTGACAAAATATGTATTTTCCCGAAACTGAAGCTCTTAAATCTGCTACAACTGATTTTTGGAAGTGCTGTAACATTATCCTTCCCTATAAAAGAAGTTTTATTGGAAACGGTTGCCTGCAGCAGAAAATGGCAACATTGGTTAAGTTAATTTAGGCTGTGCAGCAAAGATGGCTGAGATGAAAGTTGTCAGACTCTGTGTGCTCTTCAGTTCATTTTGTATCTACTGCAGCATAAAATAGATACACAGATATTATAAAAGTGATTGTAGCTGGAATGTTTCATACTTTTGATTTTCTTGTGTAGAAACCAAAGCACAGTACCAATTATCTTGTACTTTGAGAAGTGTACTAAAATACATCTAATAAAACTTGATTACAGACTTTGGGCCAGCCACTTTGATCTCCTGAAAGCTGCAGGTCTACTCTGGCTTAGCTGTGTGTGTTTTAGTTTGAGTTGGTAACACTGTCTGCAATGTCACCATCACCTTTCTCCATTACCAAAGGTACGTATCTTTCCTCCTCACCATCTTCTGTAAGATTATCGCAGGTCATTCCAGTTGTTATCTTATTGGTAGTGCATATCTGCCAAATTTAGTTACCTTTTGTTGTGTTAGTTGTTATTTTATAAATGTGGTAATACAGAGTCCACCAAAGATTTCCTATGGGAAATGAAAAGTGCAATGTGGAAATGTATGAGTGTCCATTTTGCAGTTTCTTGTCCGAACTCTCTTTAAACTTTAAATAATGGGATCATAAAGGGAATCCATCATAAAAGGACAGAAAGGCACTTTTAAGGCCAAGAAAGTTGATAACAAAAGAAAGGCAGTATACCCAAAATATATTACTCAGTAGCCATACAGTGTGAGGTACATTACAAAATAATAACGTAGAGTTTCCTCTGAAGTGTTCTTGTCAAACTGAACTGTGTGCAGAAAACATAGGGCATTTTAATGTCAGTGTAGTAGTAGTAGTAGTTATAAATACTGTATGTGTTCTGACTTTCTCACATCGCAGAAAAATACCACCCAGTCAGATCTGAACGATTAAAAGAACTGTAAAGTTTGAAAACCATGAAAAAAAGAGCAGTATTTATGCCCTTTGAGTGCTGCAAGGATATTATTACAGGCCAGCCCAGAAATTAGCACTGCCCTGATTCACTTGAGTAAATTGGATTTTTGCATTGGGCTTTGGATTGTTTCAAAATGCCCTTTCTGTGGGGAAGCAGAAGTTTACGATGCATGTTAGGCAACTTTTGATTTTTGAAGCTTCAAAACCTAATATTATGCAAACAAATTCTAAATTACACCAATTACAAGTTGAAAAAAACAACTAATTTTCACATTTTAGTGCTCACTCCTGCAGCTCGCTGGTGACAGCTCTAGTATCAGCTCAAGGGGACTGCGTTAGGCTGGGGCCAGGAATTGATTTAACTTAGGGGTGAAGTGGGGGAAATTCCAAAGTGCACTTTAGATGCAAATCTCCCAATTCACCAGGTCCCAAAGGATCCTCACTGGATTTAGATCTGGTGACTGTAGAGACGATTGGAATTGGAGTATATTGAACTCAGTGTCATGTTCAGATGATTTTCAGATGATCAGGCTTTTGCCAACTGAGGCTCCTTTCGAAGGTCAAGCCCTTCTTATTTTTTTTAATTATTATACACGCTTTTATTATTTCCGGTAAACAGAGATCGTTTTCGAAATGTTTCTGTGTGAACGCGCTACTTTTTGAAAGCGAAAATGGTGAAACAACATTGTTTGCACTGAAAACGCTCTCGTGTAAATGGGGCCTAAGACTTGTAGTAGAAAGTGCTTTGAGTGCTCAGATGAGTCGAAGGGTGCTATATAAGTATTCTCCTTTTAGATCATGACAGATTTTTGTCTGTCATGACTTTTTTTCTGTTAAACATGCTCAAAATGTGTGGATTTGTTTAAACTTGAATTTCTGATGTATAGCGCTGACATGATGAGATTTGCTGGACACCAACAAAAATGAAACTCTGTGAAAAGAAAATCATTGTAAAGGACAAATGCACACTTTTCTTTTTTAGGCCAAACATGTCGATGGCAAAAAAGCTGTACAAGAAAAATTACTCTGGAGTATAATGTGTAGTAGATTGCTCTGGTTTATACTTTAGAGTTTCTTCTTTCTTATTGCTGTCTCTTTATATATTCCCAAATTATGAGAGGTCCCTGAGTGCCTCATACACCTTCATTTGTATCTGTCAAACTTTAATGAATGCTTAGGCCATGAATATTGCACGCCTTAGAGGGTAAGTATATGCAAACTGAACTGTAAGAGACATGTAATTTGTTATTTTTTTTCTGCAGAGAACATTATATATTATACTCTCCAGTACAGATACATAAAGGGATTCTAATCTATATTATAATACAATGTATTACAAGATTTTGCTTAACAACATTTGAATGTTCTGAGATTTAAAAAGAAAAAATAAGACAAACTGATGACAGTATATATTAATTAGTACTCGAATAGGTCCAGGCGGCTTCTGCTTCTGAAGCGATAAACAAATGATGACTGATACAGTCAGGAGCAGGGGAAGGTGTCAGCACACAGTGTGCTAACTGTGTTTGACAGGGCTAAATGCAAGAGACCTGTGGTTTTGCCTCTCTCCTCACAGACCTGTCAGGATCATTTGGAACCCAAATGTTTTGCAGGCGAAGCACTTTGTCAGCAACTCAAATGCTGCATTTGGCTTCTGTTCCCAAAGGAAGGATTCTGCCATATTACATTCCTTGAAAAGAAGCAATAAATGAATCGTTTGTTTACTTTAGTCAGGCTCTGGCTCAAACAGTGAACAGAGCAGCACAATGACAGGGAGAGCTTGTTATCTGAGACCAAGTTTGAGTCTTACTTTGCCGAAGAGATTTGATTTAAACTGCTGTTAATCTGATGTTTCAAAGCTCTTCCCTTAAGACTCATGTCTATCAGCATAGATGAAATGCAAAGAGTTTCTTATTTTACTAATGAGACTTAGATATTCACTGTGGTGCTTTCCTGAGAGAACAGAAAACACAGTTTCCCACCTAATCTCAAAACCCTTACACCCCTCACAAACATGCCTTCGAATCAGCTCAGAGTATCCTCCAGTGTGCACTCATCAAAGCCATTGCTGTGCAGAAAATGGAGGATATTTTAAGAATATTCCTGCATTACACAGTATGATTTTAACACAGTATTAATTCTTAATTTCTGTTAAATTATGAATGTATCTAAACATAAGAATTTATTTAAAATTAAATATTCAGTGGATAGAAGGGAAGTTATGAGTTGTGAATAAAACAACGCTAACAAGTTATTTCACTTTTATTGACAAAAAAAAAGAAAAAATCCATAGAGAGCTACTACCCCACTCAACTGAGCTCCGAGCCTGTTTCCGAGCCTAATTCATTCATTTTTTTTTTTGGCACACAAAACATTGTTTTCTTGGGCAGCTCCCATAACCCACTCCACAATCTGCAGAGCACCAAACAGCTAATACAATGTTAACAGCTAGCTGGAGAATTGAACTGAAAATTATTTTTATCTTATTTGTTAGTCTGATTCCTTCATTGCTTACTGTAGTAGTAAAGTAATAATAAAATAAAATAATTGTTAGACCCACAGTCACTAGATGCCTTGATATGACTGTGTGACTTAAAGCAGGAGATACAAAAATTTCACACAAATAACAAGAATCACAAGCCTAGAGACCAGTCGGTGACCCCTGGCAACCATCAGTTGTTATTGGAACAAATGTGTATTCCCCAACTGGTTGTGAGTGGTTGCTGGAGGTTGCTTGCAGTTGCTAGATGAAATTGGTCACAAAAAGGTATATGGTGCTGCACCAAAAACCTCCTTGCGAATCCTGCAGTCACTCGTAGTTTGCATGGAAGATGCGAATTGGTCTGCAAACACTCGCCAACTGCATTGCACCATAGCAAACGCAAACCAAAATGGAGACTGTTCACTTTCAAAAGAAAAGTTGAGTCTTTTGAAGCGCGTTGGTTGCAGTCAAAGAAGGTATCAAAGATGGGCTTAGCTACTGTGACGTCACCCATTGGTTTTTGAAGACCTATTTTGAAACCTCGTCATCACCATGTTGGTGTTTTGAAACCAGATGTTACAAGAAAGGGCTGGGTCTGACTGTGAAACCACATGCTCATTGTCAATCCCGAGGTGCAGCTTTTACTTTGAAAGCAAATATTCTCCATTTCTGGTTTGGGCCGCACTTTATTCATGTTTCATACTGCTCATTAGGCTCTTGGCAAGTGTTTTTGGACAAGTCTCTGTCTTCCATGCAAACTACGATCTCTGGTAGTGACCAATCAAAAGGAGGTTTTTGGTGCAGAACCCTCTTTGTAAAGGATTTCACCTAGTGACAGCTAGCAACCTGCAGCAAACATTTGCCCACTCTTCAGTGAGAAAGTTTCATCAAGATGCAAACAGCTTTTTTTGCAAAGCCAACCTAAATGTTTTGCATTTTTGTTAGTGAAATAGTGAAAGAGAGAGCATATCTCTCCCATATTGGCTTCACTTCATTGGCTCCCTGTTAAATCTAGAATAGAATTTAAAGTCCTTCTCCTCATGTACAAAGCTTTGAATAATCAGGCCCCATCTTATCTTAAAGACCTCATAGTACCATATCACCCCAATAGAGCACTTCGCTCTCAGACTGCTGGATTACTTGTGGTTCCTAGGATACTTAAGAGTAGAATGGGAGGCAGAGCCTTCAGCTTTCAGGCCCCTCTTTTGTGGAACCAGCTCCCAGCTTTGATTCGGGAGACAGACACCCTCTCTATTTTTAAGATTAGGCTTAAAACTTTCCTTTTTGATAGAGCTTATAGTTAGGGCTGGATCAGGTGATCCTGAACCATCCCTTAGT
>VUQJ01010420.1:2404-14807 GCA_015108635.1 Andinoacara biseriatus
CATACAATTAAAGATTTTTGACCTGTTTATATTTGCTGTTCACAGGATAATTTGAATTATGTCTCTTCTTTATCCTTTCGAGTCTGTTTTCTTTCTTAAAGCTTTGATTGTGTGAGTGACATTTACAACAGAATGAAACAAAGTAAAATAAGTCTTTTTTTTAATGTAGTGAACAAACTATAGATATTCTTAAGTGTTTCAAGCTGAAGCAGTTGATCCTAGCTGGCAGTGGCCATTTAGTGTTTAAATGCAGTGGGAGGCTGCCATGTTAAAATGTGATGGGCCACACTGAGCTGTCTTATAATCAGTCACCCAAACTCCTGCCCCGAGGCTAAAAGTCAAAGGATCGCCGAGACCTGATGTAACACTTGTGTTATTCTCCCCTTTGAAATTTCAAACTCCAGTTTGTGAACAAAGTCCTGTCTATCTTCTGAATAGGAATCTCCGACCACTGAGCAAACTCCATTTGTAACCGCTGCCTATTTGTACCTTCTCCTCAATGACTACATTTCATTTCCCAAGTCTGATCTCAAAGGCACGCGGCAGGGAGGCAACATAATAAAATCAAAATGCAGAAACCACCAGCTGGGAGGAAAAATAAAGACAAACACGCTGGCCTGGAAGAGTTAGTTAGGATGTGGAATACAAACTGCCTGGGGACTTATTTTCTTTCTTTCACCTTAGTGGAAAAGTGAGGCACAACCAGGAAAAGAGAAGGAAACGAGGTGCTGCCTGCACAGATTTAAGGCCGGCCGAAAAAGCCTGCTGCAGTAGATGGAGGAGATAGGTGAGTACAGTGTCATGGCAAAGACCTTGTCAACAGATAACTATCTGCAAATAACACACTTATGCAAGCCCGTGTGGCTGAGTGGGGGAATATCATATTTTCTGGGCTAGTGCAATATTCTGTTACTTGGCTTCCTGTAATGATGCAGATTTATCATTTGCGAAGATCAAATTATTTCCCTGCATCATTTTCTGATGTTCCGTTAACATGTTTAATCTGTAAAACTGTTGTGAGCGAGACACTAGCTCGTATCATTTCACATATTAAAACTCTTATTTTTCCTGTTTCTAATGCGTTCTCACAGGCCCACAAAACCCGATTCACTGGAAGGCAATTAATCATCTTTATTTACACAGTTTTTAAAGGTTTTGTGATAAATTGACAAATCAGGCACCAAATCCTTAAAGATTCTCTTTGTGTTAATTAAAACGATTTAAAAATGTTAAAATTCAGCAGCTTTCAGTTCACTTTTAAATGAGGTTTATGAAGATGATATCAGATTAAATCTTTTCTGCAAAGGTGTCACGTCATGTTGGCCTCATCATCACTGTTTGCTCTCATGTAAAGATAAACCAAGACTGCATATTTAGATGTTTAGTGTCTCATAATATTACAGGTTAAAGACTGAGCTGATGAATTAGATAAGCTGCTGGAAGAACGTATTGCAGTATTATTTTCCAGTTTCTCCTTCTTCCTTCTGCCCAGACTGTATAAAGGCATTTCACAGAAATTAATTTAGTCCACAAATACGTCTTTATCTCACATCTTTATTTTTTCAACCCTACAGCACTTTTTTTTTTTTTTAAATTATAAGCTGAAAACAAAATTCTTTACAGAAAAAAAGCCACAAAAACACGTTGAATCTTGCTGCAGGTCCGGCCAGACTGCGCTAAATAAGTAAACAATTATATCAATAAACGTGAAGACTCATGCTCTGCGTAAATCAATCACAGCGCGTGATAAGCTTCTGTAATAATTAACCTTGTTTTGCTGAAGATTCATTTTGACTGCTGTTCCAATCACCTCTGTCAGCGGCTCTGCTCGGAGCGCCTCCATCGCTCTGAGTCTCTGCAGGTCCTTCAGTGAGCAGCAAATCAATAGACATTTAACCTGCGCAGCTTCAATAACAGGACCTGACATATTCAGCATTGGCCTTTCTGTAGCATCTTAACTCGAGTTGCAGCACTACAGGTCTGTCAAGAGTAGTGGAAGCACTACTTAAAGAATGGAGTAAAAGTACCTTGACCAAGTAAAAAAGACTGCGTTCTGGCTGTGGTCGAGGAATTTCTTTACTTTATAACTTAAATAAACGAAGCCAGAGAAGAAATATTTTGGAGTGAGATGTGGAGAGTTACTTGGCAACAAGTTGTTACTATAGAACAGTTAAAGTTGTTACAATGTTACAGTAGGAAATTACCTGGTAACAGTTTGTTTTAGAAGTAAAATTCCTGCTTAAATGCACAGAAATTAGTATCAACGTAGCCTAATCTATATCCATATATTATAGTTTATATTTTGTTTTGATAATCTGAGTCTTCAAAGAAAACCGTACCTGCAACTGGCAAATAAATGCAGTTTAGAAAATATAATGTTGCTTCTAAAATGTTGTGGAGCAGACGGAAAAGTATACTTTTAAAAATTATATTTAATATTTCATTATTGCATATACTATGTGTGATGCTATATACTGTGTTATATTGCATATGCTATGTTTGAAATACCGCTGCATGAACACGTTTGAGGCGTTTTGTAGCTGTTCTGCTCTAAACGGAATTATTTTAAATATGGTAACAATGTAACATCATCAGAAAATGACTCTGCTGACATGCAGACGAGCAGACGTCTCACGTAGATTTAAGTGGAAATATTCCAGCGAGGTTAAATGATGAAATCCAGTTGGTGGGTAAATGTTTGGTTTCTTTCCTCTACTTTCGGTCCACTGTGTGACGTCACGCCGTTACCTTCCGTCACTGTTTGTCAGCTGATCTAAAATCATTACTTACTCCTGCCATCTTGTGGACTTTCAGCAAGGCGACATTCAATCAACTGTTGAGTTGAACAGGTTCTTACAGCAGGTGATGTTTCACGCACGAAGTATCACAAAATCAACATATTGTAACCTAAAACATCCCGAACAGATTCAGAGGAGCAGCGAGCATTAAAAGTGCTCCGATTAGCAGCTCTGCAACGTTTTCTTTTGAAAAACAGTAAATCAGAACTACTCTTCATTTTCACGGTGCTGCCGGTAATCTTCCAGGTTTTACTTTACACGCCTCAAAGATTTGAATGCATTAAACAGCGGAGGGGGCTACAACTAATTTTCTGTGTCTTTTACCTTTGCCCGGGCCGGCGAAGTGCAGGATCCCATCCCGGCCATACATCCCGGTGAAGGCTGAGCTCTGACAGTGAGCCGGCCAGCGGAGTGAAGGCCCATGAGCCTCGTCAGCTCTCCCAGGCCCGGCCAGGCTGAGGTAGGCTGGGAGGCAAAGCTGTTACTGCAGTGCTGGTTGCTGGGGCCACCAGGCCGACTGTAAGGGCCCGAGGCGTACAGGGATAATCCCCTAATGCCTGTCACAATGAGATTTGATTGGAGACTTGAACACTCGGATTATTAGTGTCAAGTGAACAGTGTGTAATAACAGGTTGCTAATTGGGTTTTCTGCCTCTGTTAAATACCCAAGAGGCACACTGAGATTTGTTAAATGTCACAGTTTATGTTGACACAGGTGAAATTTCATTTCATTAGCTTTTCCCCCTATAATGCATGCTTAATACAGCTTATTTAAATATGCAGGATCATCTTCCAGCATGAGAGGTAAGATTAAAACACGTGTTTCAAACTTTAAATTTCAACCTGATAAATCAAAGTGAGGAAAGGAAAACTCAGGTGGTCATTAAATAAGATATTATCTTTACCTCCAGACGTGCTTAAATGTGAGAATTAGGAGTTTAGGATTTACTCAGTATTCAGTGGGTACGTTCCCACCAGGTCGCTGGTTTTAGAGTTTTCCCCTTGAAGAAATATTCACCTGCACCCAGAGCACACCTGTGAGGCCAAAGTGTGTGTATTAAATGTGCTGGGACTTAAATAGTGCTTTTCTCAGCTCAGTGACAGCACTTTAGACTGTAGGCCACATTATACCATACAGAGCCTTAGTCTGTGCACATCCTGGGTCAGTGAACTCAACACGCATGTCTTTGGACTGCGTGAGGACGCCAGAGCACCTGGACGAGACCCACGTAGGCACAGGGAGGACATGCAGCAGAAAGGCCCCCCAGCCAGGAGGCGACCAGCAGCCCGTTTTCTCCACGATGTCAATATGTCACGTACTGATTTTTTATTTTAATTCTACTTCAGGTGCTTTAATAATTGTAGTTGTATTGCAGTATTTTATGCTTTTATAGATACAAACTACATAGAGATGAAAGTTCATTTGTGACCTTGAAAAAGTATCAAAACAACAACAACCACGTCAATCAACAGCAAAAACAACAGCAACAAAATAATAACATAATAACTCCGTCTGCTGATATATTATAATCCAAACCTTAAAGCAGACTGTAATAATAAATTGGTGGTTAAGCAAACGTATCAAACAGCTTCTGTTTGTATCAGATTGTTTTATAGTGTTTTTTTCTTTGTTTAGATACTGAACTTATAATAAGTTTAAAGAGTCGTCTGCCTTAAAAAGAAAAACCTTTTGGATGCCGTTATCGTGGGAAATCCTCATCATCTACACGGCAGTTATTATTACTTATCAACAGTGCCTTGAAAAATCATGCTGTGCAGTCTTTATATTTGATAGTGTTTGTTTAGCTTTATGTGTTTAATGCAGAATACGGGCCTCTCTGCGCTGCCGTCGTGTCTTTCAGCTTTTAAGGCAAACAGATCTCTGCTGAGGGTCTGTTCAACGGCTGTTGTCATGTTTGCATTCACCAAGTGTCTGAGTCCTGTGCAGCGCTCGGGAGTTTGTCCAGGCTGCAGCCGTTAAGTAATTAATCCCGCGTGTCTGACGCAAACCGTGTGTGTTCTGTGAGCTGCAGCTCGCTAAGAAGAAGGTTCGTCAGTGTCTGTAAATGAGTGTGAAGGAGTGAAAAACCTGTAAATAGGTGTAACGTGCCAAAAACAGGTGATTTATCATATGTTTTATCATGTTGAAGTTGGCAGTGGGAAGCAGAGAAAAGGGGTGTTTTTAAGACATGGAAATATAGATTTCGTGATGCTTTGCTGCTTTTTGAAGACATTTAAATTGAGCAGTTTCGTAGCTTGTTTGGACAAAGAAGCCTAGTTTAACCCGAGCTAGGCCAAAAAGGAGCTTAGACTACGCAGCTGCCAAAGAATGTATTTATAACATAAATGTCCTGGTTTTGGAAGATTTGTCAAGCACATACTGTAAACAAGTCCTCTCGGAAAAGCTTGCTGTTGTTTTCAGTGCACATCAGTACTTTTTCTGATCAGAATAATGTTTGTTGGTTCTGTAAATGAATTACCAACATTACAGTCTGCACTGACTCAGCAGTGTCGCTTTAAAAAAAACTATTTTCATACTTTTGTTAACCAATCCCATGAAGACTAAAACCTCAGTATTTCAGCCTTGCCCAGCCTGTCTGAAAAAACACCTTTTTTCAGTATCACAGTTACTGCAGGCAGCGTGTGGATGTACCAAGTAGAGTCGTCAGAAAAATTGTTACTCATTGATTCTAAAAATTACAACTGCATTATTTACTTCCATACTTGCAGCAGTATTAATACCAGCAGCACCGTCTTCACCTCATCCAGAGCACTGCTGCATACAGGCTTGCACACATAGATTCATCAGCTTTTCTATCTAAGTATTAATATAAAGAGCAACCTTGGGGCTGAAGAATTAAGTAGTTCCTCTAATGTCCACTTGAGGCAACTTAGCATTAAAAATAAACATGCTTACAGCCTGGGAGAAAAACCGTTTTGGCGTCTGTGTCTTCTTCAGGCTTCAGGTTAGCGGTGCTGACAGAACAGCTGTAACCATCTTATTTGGTCTGTTTGGTTCCTTTTGAAGCATTTTAAATGGAATTGTTCTTAAATTAATCCGGCCTGGCATGTGGTGCAGCCCATCCAGAAAGTTTGTGCTCGAGCTGAACGACTTTCTAGTGTTTTATTTTACTTCGTACTGATGAGCAGGTTCGTATCTATGAGTTGCTTCCAGGCAGCTTATGGATGCAGTTTGCTAACCATGCTAATAACTAAATATGGTTGTTTCTAGCTCCCCAAAACAATATGATGTTGGGCTTTCAAAATTTGGAGGAACCAGTGGGTGACATCGAAGTAGTTTAGTCAATCTTTTATATGCAGTCTATAATTAACAGCTTCTGCTAAAGTGTTGGTCAGAATTTAATGAAATGTGCTGGGGAGGTGGCTCGGGATAGGGACGTTTGGTTTCTCTGCTTAGTTTTTTAAAAATATGACAATAATTGTATATAAATTATATGAAAAATGTGTATTTTGCTTTGTTTTGTGTGATTTGTTTCTTTATGTACTTGTAGCCCCTTAAATCTTAAAGATTTATGTCATAACTATGTAGAACGATGCAGTTTCACTTCAGTGGACCATCTCCAGCTGAAGATGAAGGAACATCAATTTGAAATTAAATTAAACATATTGTCCTCTCGGCAACTGAGCCAGCAGGTGTTCCTGCTTTAGCTGACCCTGTGGAGTCCTTTAAGAAACACTTGTGTTGACATTCTTTGTTATTTGTGTTTTTTTATCAATTTTAACAAGGTTCTCTATTGATATTAATGTTTTTTTTAATTGTTGTACAAACCTTTGTGACTTTTATGACTGTGAAAAGTGCCACATAAATAAAACTTTACTTATTTTACTTAAAGGAAAAAATCTAAGGAAACCTTAGGTGTTCATTTGCCAGATTTCTATCAGCATATTCCTGGATCTGGATGACCTGCAGATGGTTTGATGCTAATTACAAAGTCCTCCTAGAAGCAGGTCTGATCAGGGCCACCTTAAAACACTTGTGGACACTTACCCTGGCAGTTATTTTCAAGCATTATCTGAGCTGACATTAGTTTCAGTTTCACTATGACACAAACACTGTTTGGACAAAATCACCAGATTAAAAAGAAAACATGAAAAGACGCTCAAAAAAATGCTTCCAAAAACTTGGGCGTGAGTGTGAATCAACCAGCTGAGAACACGTTGAGGGTCAGTGGATATTTTCTTTTCTCATTTGGACAGAACTTTGTGTCAATGGATTTGCATCCCTGGTGTGACATGCAAATTATTTAATGAAAGACTGCAGAAGTAAAAACCAAACTCCCACCAGCTGCAGCAGCTGTGAGGTGGTGTAAAAGTGACGGAAACAGTCATCACAAGCAAAGCATCCGTTTGTGTTTGCACAGCATCTTATATTATAGCCATAAAATAACGCAGGGGTTCGCCATGGTGTCATAGTGTGGCTTAAAATATCAGCGCTTTTGTAGTTTGACTCCACAGAGAGAATGTTTCCAGAACTCCATAATAAATATCCAGTCCGTTAACACAGCTTCCCAACAACAACAAGGTGCTGAAATCAGCCTGAGAGTCACACTCACAGCGCTCTGTTACAATATCTCTGAACCATCATCTCCATCAGGCCCAGCTCCCATGGCCTTTTTTAACAGCCTCCATGTCTCTGACACACCTCCTGGAATACAGCCGTGTGAAAAAGCCAGACGCGTACGGTGATGATATTTCCACCCTGAATCACTCGTGAGCCAGCGGAGCTCCGGAGCCGAGCAGCTGCTACACAAACCACCGAATAAGAAGGAAAAAGAAGCCAGCAGCTGCCACACTTTTCAACTACTGAGCCACAGATAAAACCAAACGTGTGTACTCACCAAATGGAAGTTCCATACTTGAACTGACTTGTGAGTTTACATTGACCATGTCGTCCTCTGCTTCCTCCTGAGCAAATGTTTTACATCCACAGTTTTTCCCCTCACCATAAGGTGTAAAATGTGGAAGTCTGGCACAGGGTGCCGCAGTGCGAGAAGGCTGTTGTTGGTGCAAGGTAAGGCCGGTGTTGCTGCTGTTATCTTATTGATTTTCCTAATCTGGGCAAATGTGGGTGGGGAGGTTAAACAGTAACCAGGCTCGTATGGACACCAATCTATATAGCAGCTGTAGCTATGGCAACATGATGATAGAAACTCAAATAGACATAAAGTTATTGTGCTCTTTTCCCTCTTTCTCATCACCAGTCCGCCATCTCTCAGGTTGGAGATGGAAAGCGTGTAAGAATAAGAAGCGGAGCTGATGCAAAAAAAGAGAGAGAAAGAAAGAGGGTGGGGAGGGACGTAAAAGAGAGGAGTGGAGAATGTACTGAGGGTGGCAGCGAGCAAACCGTATGACGAGTGACGTCATCCGTTTTGTTTTGACTGAAGGGAAAACGTTTTTTTTACTGCTTAGCTGTTACATATTTGGGCCAAAAGCTCCGCCTCCCAGCAGAGATGAAAGCCCAAAGGTCAAAGTTCAAATGAAATATAGACATTTTTCCTTTGGCTTGTCTCCATCTGGACTGTTTTGGTGTGAGTGGACGAGTTTTGCATGTGTGTGTGTAACTTCTGAGAGGTCTGCTTTCTCTTTAATATAATGGAACTGGATGGCAGTGATGTCTCTTTGTAGAAGTTATCACGCAAAACTTTCATGGCCAACTAAAAGAAGACACCCAGCAAGCTGACGCACCACGAAGGTCAGAGGGTCAGTGTTCGACCCGCGGCAGCGCCACCGTCAGGAAGAGCAGATCAGCACTGTGTACCTGTCAGTTTACACTGGTTACATCCTGTTACAATAACATAGTTCCTACATGAAATGTCTTTATTTAGTTATGAGATTTGATGAGGTGAGTCGCAGACGTTTGTGCAAAAGTGGGAAACTCGCACCGAAACAATGTAGAAGGAAAAGCAGAGATAAAATATGGAAATTTGATTTGGGAGTGAACCGTCCATTAAGATCATTTTATATCGTGCAGCTGCATGCAAACAACCGTTTTTATTTCCACATGAAACTTTTATATATTTTCTTTGATTGGCTTACAGTAATTATCACTTTCCTGTTGCCTAGTTTGAGACTGAAGAAATCCGCTCATTAATTAACACACTAATGTTGCATGTTAATGTTAAATTCACCTGAACATAAAAAACCTTTACAGACACAGGACAGAGAGTCTCGTCTACATTTCAACCAGAAAGCACGTGGGTGTTTTCCAAATGTCAGACTCTTTGTATCAGTGGAAACTGATTGGTGATGAAAAGCTGTGAAAATAACACCTGCACAAAAATGTAGAATAAGGTGAAAGATCGTCCACAAAGAAAGAAAATTACAGCCACTCTGCATTTGTGAATAGAGCTGCTAAATAAACATTACAGCCAACAAAGTGCTGATCCAAGCTGCTCTTTATACTTTGTTTGCTTGGCACAGACTGGTTTCTATATCGAATGCTTTACGTGTGTGTGAGACTACAAATCACGAACAGCTGATTCCCTCATATTTTAGGCCATAAAAGCTGCATTAGGCTCTGGTTTTATGGCAGAGAAAGTCTCTGGTGGGTAAATGGTGAGACGCAATGAGCTGAAAGGCAGGACAGAAAATTTCCTGCAGCAGCAGCGAATAAACACAAGCAGTGAGCAGCGGATTACTTGTACTGAACACACAGCCTCATCAGCTCTTTATTACTTAATTAATGTTCAGTCAGGCAAACAGGCGACCATAAATGAAATGCATTCACACGAGAAGAGTTGACAGTTTAGAAAGGCAATCAAAAACATACATATATCAGGGTTAACTTGTACCATAAAAGTGCTTTTTAAAAATTAACAAATGCAACAGTGCAAAACTCCTGCAATTTTTTTCCATTATTTTGTAACTTTAGGTTTTAAACATTAACATTAAACAGAGTCATCATCTTCCAACCATCCAAACTGTCTCGTTGTGCAGCTTTTGTGAGTCACAGCTGGAATTGTTGTGAATCTTTTGTTGTGTTAAAGTCGTGAGGTTTGTGTGTTCAGCGTGCACTGGTTTTCCCAGCAGGAGCCTCCACAGCTGCACAGACAGACGGAACACGGCTTTCCGGGCTCTCCCACCAGCTTCCTCGGCACTAAAACATGATGTTAATTACACAGCGTGGTTATGAGTGTAATGGCTCAATATATATTTAAGGATATATTAATAAAGTTCAGCAGTTTTGTAATTTAGGTACCTTCATAGGTAAGGTTGGATAACTTTGTGTTCAATAGCCGCATGTGAGACTCCGCTGGTTCAGTTTTGAGGGTTCAGAAAATCCTGCCAGCTGATCAGATCAGCTGAGTTTATGATAATAAAGTACGTCAGTAATGAGAAGAACCTGTGAGATCAGGGTTTGAATCCCAGGTGAAGCCTGGCAGAGACTCAGAGAGGAGCCAACAACCTCAAATTCAACAAATTCACTTTTGTTGTTTTGTTTTTGTTCAATTGCCAGTTTTGTGTTTTTGTTAACTTCATTCTGAATTTTGTATATTTTCCTCGACTAAGTAAAGCTCGTGTTTTGTTCCTGAAACCTCCTCTGTCCTGTTTGCTTCCTCTTTGAACTTGATATTTCAGTACTACAGTATACTGTACATATACTGTAGTACTCACCCTACTACAGTATGACTGTGACGTACAGATTAAAGATTAAAATCTTTCTCGAGCTGTGACAGTCGACTAAATCTGAACGAGAGCCGGCGGTCCGTTGATGGTAACATATCAGCAGGTTTGCACAGACGATGCCTGTTTTCCACTTTAACAGTCACAGTTTGAGCTGCATCTTCTAACTTTTGTTAAGAAAGTGAATAATCATATTCCCCAAACTTTAGCTGCAGACCTGCAGCAGCGCCGCTTCCCTCCAGGTGCTCCCAAACACGTCCATGTTCAAGCGCTTCCTGCCAGACCATCTCACACCCACAATAGAAACTGCATCACAGTTTATGCTGGCTGTTCTGCAAGGGACAGAAAGGCCCTGCAGAGAGTTGTTAAGATGTCTGAGAAAATAATTGGCCTTCCCCTGCCCTCTCTGGAAACTCTGCGGGAAACTCCTGAAACAGGGCTAGAAAGATCCTGGGTGATTCAACCTCCCTCCCTCTGGCAGAAGATACCTGGCCCTGAAGAGCCGGACAAATCGGCTCAGACACTTGTGGAGCGGGGGGAACAGAGTTGTGTATTTTAAGGGTGGGTTGCTGGGCAGGCTATACATACATATGTACCTGAGACACTAGATTTTAGTGATGGGTCGGTCACAAACGAGCCGGCTTGTGGAAGCCGCACGTGATTGGTTAGGATGTGTGGCGGGATTTGCGCGTCTGCACGGAGCAACAGGGTGGGCACAGACACACCACACAGTGAGTCCACACAGTGAGTCCACACAGTGAGTCCACACAGATCACACACAGCGGCTCCTGTGAGGATTGTCCAAACACTGGACAGAGCAAGAGGAAGTTGCACTTTACATGGAGGCAGGAATGGTGAGGAAAAGTAATTAATTTTACACATTTTTTTAACTACTATCTGAGGAGCCGTTTGGGAGCCAAAAGAGCCGAACTTCCCATCAATACTGATAGACTGCTCACAGAATTTCACTGCCACATTGTTGCACAATGACAATAAAGGATATTCTATTCTTTTCTGCATCATTTCCCTTTGTAATATTTGCAAAATACATTGATCATGAAAACTGCAACAGGTTTAGTCCATGGCAAATTTTAAGAAGTGGGAGAATTCACAGATTATTCTTTTCTGATTTATTTAAGCCACAGGGAAAGCTTTCAATACTTTTTTTTTTTTTAGAAAACTCATACACTGATGGTCTTTTATTGTAATAAATGTGTATGTTTCCATGTGCACTGTTTACTGTGCAAGAGCTGCAGATACATTATTACATATAATATTGTGCAACACGATGGACGCAGATTAATTCTGTGTAAAATGAACTCTAAAGAGTCCTGAGCATCAGCAGCACAGTGATGCTGGGAATACATGAAGACACACACAGACAGCAGAACTGTGACAATCACTGAAGTGCTTGGAAACAACCCACCAGACAATATTCAAGTAAAACTACTCATCAATGTATTTTTGAACATCTTAGTTTCAAACGTATCCACAGTACATAAACATATGATCATCTAATAGTTGTTATAGAGCACAAAGAAGAAAAGTCCTATTTAATCCAAGCTGTCAGCTGAATCTTCTGAGTGCACCTGAGTGCAGTGAGCGCACACAGATCCACGACACCTGTTTGGGACGGACAAGTGACGCCTCTCGTTGTGCCAGGACCCGACCCGATCTGTGATGGAGCAGCCAGCACACTTTAAATTGTTCATCAACATATACACATGATGCATGTTTTATTAAAGCAACATTTTATTGCTGTAATTAACTGTAGGGACTAATGGCTGTAATCACTAACTCACCAATTTTCTATTTCTGGGTGGCACATTTTTATGTAGTGTAGTTAAAAATAAAAATAAAAAGGGAAAACGTCTCTGAAATATAGTGAAGTACATCAAAATAATATACTGAGAAGAACTAAAGTGCCTCAGAACTGTAATTAACTGGTAAATGATCAAGAA
>VUQJ01010426.1:22105-39791 GCA_015108635.1 Andinoacara biseriatus
AACAAACATATCCAATGCTCCCCTCTCTGTTTGAGGCTAATTTAATGCTCAGTGTGGACATGGGGAAAACAGTGTGGTATTCACTCTGAAGAAGTCCTTTGATCTAAGTTTACACTGTGTTCTGTAGTGTGACGCTGCAGAATATTACTTCTGCTGCTGACAATAACCCAAGCTTGTAAACAACCAGTTTTAACACCGTAAGCCCGCAGAGTGGTCTGTTAAGTGCATTTCTCTCAGACTGCAGATCTACTTCGAGCCGTATCGGGTCATGATTTATAAATGACACCTGTCTTCTCTGCCTTTTTGTATCAGGTATGCCCACTTTAGCTTTACACAAGAGCACAGGATAAAGTAGGGTGGGTCAGAAGAGCTAGGGAGACCTTTTTGTTACTTAACAAGTGGTGTTTCTGAGAGCTCTGAATAATGGCCAGCTTGGCTACTCCCTGCACATTTAGGAAGGGATTGGAGAAATGAGAGGTTTCAAGCCGGCACAGGTTGCTATCAGAGTTACATTCAGGACAACTTGCACGGTCTCTTTTATTCACCTCAGTTTTATTAAATCACAAAACTACAGTGGCCCAAAAGCATAAAAGAACTAGACATAGGATTTAGGAAAAAAACAATACAAAACAAAAAAAACAAAAAAACCCCAGCACCTTCCCTGTGATACAAGTTTAGAAAGAAAATCCTCCCAAAATTAGACACAAAGCACCTACGCACCAATCCTATGATGGCATCACCATGTTAATGAAAAGACATAACTGCAAATGCAACTGCTGAAAGAGGAGGAAAGCTGCTGCTATTTCAATTTATTGCTGTTATCTATTACAGTAACTCTGAAAATTACAGTGAGACTCCAACAGCTCTCTTTATACTGTTTTGTTCTCAGATTAAAGTCAGTGTTTTGGTAACTGTGAAAAAACTCCTGTGGGGATTGTTGGCTGTTATATAACCTGAGCTATTTTTTACTGTCTAACCTCTTTGGGGCTTTTTTGTTTTTTTTTACATGCAAGCCAAGAGGAATCTAGTTTGTAAGGAAGCGTCTGTTCTTTACCTGATCGGCAGGCGATGTCCACATCCTTCTCAAAGTCCGTCTGTAAGTAGAGGACAGTGAAATGCTCAATATTTCTAAAAATAAAAAGCACTTTATAGTGTATGCCTGAAAAACAAACAGTGTGCAACACCCAGCTGCAAAATTTAGATAAATATTTTTCTGTTGTTATGATACATGATAAGAATCCCTATAATATATCAACAAAACGTGGGGGGAAAAAATGCTGCAGCAGCAGTTGGGAAGCATTTTGTGCTCGCTGCTAATGACCGCATTGAAGGAGAGGGCCCTGACACCATTCTGCTATTGTGAAAACTATTTCACTCTGGATGGTATTACAATACTAATGGCAGATCATTGCTTCAATGTGCCGGTGGCATCGTTGTGCTAGATGAAGAGACTGCTGTCCCAGTCAAAGGTCACGCAGGGAACAGCTCTCTATTACCCAGTGAGAGGAAATGAGAGTGATGCACGGCAAATATGGACGGTAAGTTCAATCAAATCGAAATAAAGGACTGAGCTTAGGGGCTAAGAAGACCAAAGGAAACTAATGCCATTTATCAGGGGGTCAAGCATCTTCACTGCGTGTAATTGGAACTTTACAAAAGCACAATGCGGAAAATTATTAACCTATGGAAAAACAATGCCGCATGGTGCAGAGGTCATGTAATCCCCCCCCCCAAAAAAAGGATAATAATATAAGTCAAGACGCAGACAAATTAAGGTTAGTGGAGAACAAAGGGGCATGTCTATGTATTATAAATAACCAGGGAACATTGCTCAAATTATAGAGGATCTAACAATTGCAGATAACACGGTGGTAACTGTGCCTACCATTATCTGAGCATGCCCATTAGGGAAGGTTCCTGTTGCATCACCACTGATTGGATCTTGGCAGTTTCTGAGCCGACATCTGAAAGCATCCTGGACCTAAACACAAGAGAAATCCGTGTTTCTTTTTTTTACAATGTTAACAATTATGTTTGAAACATTCTTTAAACATTTCTTTTTGAATATGCAAAACCCTATGGGGAAAGAACTTCTGTTGCCTTGGGCTGTCAGTGAGTTTAGCATTGGAAAGCAATTAATCGTGTTAGCAGGAGCATAATCTGCTGACATACAAAGTGTATATCTAGGTAACTAAAAGAAATCATAAGCGCGAAAGAGGAGAAAATGAAATCCTCCTCTACCTCTCTCCGTAAGATACAGTGCACCATCACAATGACAAAACCCTGCAGCGAGTCAAAGACAGCGAAGAGGATCTGAAAGAGGATGGAGCGCTTGTCTGTCATGGCAAGTACTGCGGACATCCAGGTCAAAGCAAGCAGAGGTAGCACGACACAGGAACTCCACAAGGACGCCCTGAGAGACAAGAAGAAGGATAGAGGAAATAAAGGCAAGCAGACTGGTGGAGACAACATGATACAGTCTAGAGTGCTGAGTAAAAGCTCAAATATCAAAGGGTCTATACTGAAATGTGAATTTACATTGCAGTGGGCTGCAAGATGATCAGAATTGCAGAGGTGGACATGCTGTACATACAGAGACTCTCCGTAGCACCGCCTTATTGATTCACAGACACTGACAGGCACTTACATTGCATTGCTAGCTGTAGTTGCTGATAAAGCAGTTGTTGATACAACACCACATTTGGCACACTTGAGAGTTAATCCTGTATGCGGCTCACTCATCTGTCTGTGGGACATAGAGACAACATCATGACAAACAACGCTGAGAGCCACTAACTCCACTTTAAAATCTCCCTGTCACATTATCCACAGCAGAAGCAGCCAATGTGTGGGGGCGTATATAATGATTTTCATCTTGGACTGATTCTGCCAAAGAAATACGAAACCATGTCGCTCCCGAGAGAGATCTGACCCCTTTATGTTTATGTCTGTAATTTCCCTTCAACGGCAGAAAAAGGAGGTCTAAATTTCCATGTGTACAACAAATCAAAGCACACTGTATGTATATTTTTGCATGATTTTAAGAATAAAAAAGAAAAGCAGGTACTAACAAGGACGTGCTGTCATACCCTGCTCGGTGCTTCAGCTTCTTGTCCAGTATGCCATCTCTGGACACTAGTTTATTAAACACCAAAATGCCAATCACCATGTTGACCTGTCATGAGGAAAAAAAAAGAAACAGGAATATTTATTTATTTATTTATTTTTTTAAAAAATCATCCACAGCAAGAGGATTTCAAGAGCAATATCTGAAATTCTCAGCATGACATTCTCCTTAGGTGGCCAGTGGTTAGTGTCATTTTCCATCTTCATTTAACTTTGACCTGTAGCTTCTATTATTTGCTTTTCTCTGTGACATTTCAGCCAATGGAAGAGACATGCCCTGCACACTCAGCCCGGCACAACAGCCTTAAGAAAGGATCTGCCTGACAAGAAGCACTTGTCTTCTCAAAGGCACCTTCCCCTATTATTAGCAGAGAAGTGAGGGAGCATTACAGTAGCTGGTCAGAAGATTCTTTAAAACAGTACGCTATAGTCATTTAAAAATCCCTCATAGCTAAGACAAGCTCATTAACTCTTTATACACATACATTTGAGGAAGTTGTGATTCAACAAGCTTTGTAACTGAGACATCTGACTATGTTGTTACAGTATCGATACAGTGATAACAGCAGCACAGTGTGGTGTGCATTCTCACTGCAGATGGTTGTTTCTGCCGTTTTTTTTTTTTTTTCCTGAGATTAGCTCGTGTTCGACTCCCAAGTCTTTGTGCTCAAATGAAGAGGTTTAGTCATTTTAAATATATATATATATGAAATTGCTTTATTTTAAATCCCACCAGAGAACAGGAATTTGACAGTGAACAATATTATTACACATCCGGACTCGTGTGTCCCTCTGACACAGACTTAGTGATTTGCATAATCACATTCTTTGTGTAATTTTCTCTGTACAGCTATGTAAATACAAGATGATTAAAATACCCTAGTATATTAGATTTTGGACAAATCTAATGCATAAATACTTAATAACCTCACAGCTACATGGAGGACCATTATGGTAAATGAAAGGGAGTTAGTTGAGCACATTGCCTTATGGGATGCTTATTACTTTGACTTTGAAACCACAGTGGGTTCCTCCTGTCATACATTTTCAAAGCATCTTTTTTGGGGGGGGTTTCAACACAGCACAGTTATAACATATTCACACTGTACCACCACTAGAACTTGGCTTGTGTCAGTCTTGCTCTTGAATATAAGCAGAACGATCCTAAAGCTCTGCAAAGTCATGTATATTAAAAAAGAATAAACTGGTGGCTGAGACATACCAGAACAACAGCAGCTGCAGGTCCAACAAAGGCGTACAGGAGCCCGCCCTCCAAAGAGAGCCAACAGCTGCAGGAAAAGCAGGGGGAAAAAACTGTTAACTCCCACTAAGGCATTAACATCCAAGTTAATGGTGCACACCAGCATACAGTTGTGTTTTCCTCAATTGTCAGGGGAGAAGTACCATATGCTGCAACTCCATATCCAAAGTTTCACGGGGTAATAAAATTCTAAAGAGATTTTAAGCAGTGTTTATGCATTTGGTATCCAGCAGGGATACAACTCACATGGAATTGGGGTCTTGCTGTGCTATTTTGAAATTTGATTGGCTTCTTGGGACTTTGTTTATGATACTACTTAGGATAACTAAGCCACTGCAGAAGCGTGTAATCATTACCCTTAGATTTTACTGTGAACCTACTGAATACTAAACACAGATAATAAGAGAGAAAGAAAAACTTACTATAAGGGTGTCCCGTAGCCTTTTGTTTTGGTAAATCCCATCGAAACAGCAACAACTAAAGCTGGTAATCCTTCAAAAGAGAAAACAATCAATAGTTATTTGAGCAGTTCTAGTAGCTTGTTAGAGCTGAGAGCATAAACCCACTTCAAGGCAGAAGAAGTCAACTGTGCCTTCCAGTCATTAAAGAAAGTGCAACCCGATTGATTTCATTAGAAGCCACAGTATGAGACTATACAGACATCTGAGAGTATATGATCAAGTATAGGCAATTCAATTTATTTCTTTAAGTGGCAGAAAAAGAACAGACTGTACGAAGCTTCGACAAAAGGGCAGCAGTGCATCATGTCGAGAAATTGCACTGTACTGTACAAAACGTCTCCACCTTCCACACCTTTTACAAGAAGGGATTTGGCTGCATGTCTCCTCATTATAGATTGGTGTAATTGATTCAGTTCTTGCTACCATGTGCTCGGAATATTAACACTATCCCTCTCAAAGCAGCGCAGGCAGGTGCTATTGATGTAATCAGTTTCCTGGAGGCACGAGCCGAAGACCCTGTTGCCATCCACTGCCTCTCTGCAGTGCTGGAGAGGTATAGAGTGCCGGGTGTGTGCAAGCATGTCATAAATCACAGTGCAGGCAACAACCTGTGCTTCAAACAGGTGAATTAAGAGACCACGGGCACTGCGTGTGGCGTGTGATCAGTTTGTGTGAATAAAGGTTGGAATCTGCAGAGGATTAAAGAATTATGTTCTTGTCATTAAATGTGCAAATGAATAAAATAATTTGTACTGCAGTGCAACTTTATTGCCAGATGACAATATCTTATTTATTTGTAAAAACATATATGAGGCCTTTTTTAGAAATCTGTGTGATTGCAGAACAGCCTTTGTCCATTTTTTTTTTTTTTTTGCAAGCCATGGCACTGCAATGACTAAGAGAGCCTTGTTTGTTGCTAGGTAACAAGAAGAATGAGTGTGGGCTCTTTCATAATCAAATTGATTTTTTTTTTTTTAAGGAGAGATTTTTGTAAGAAAGTGCTGTTTGGATAGGAATTCAAACGGGCAGTTATCAAATGAAGGGAATTGTTGTAAGTTTTAATATAAATATATTGCCTGCCTGTGTTTATTGATATTTGCCACTTGGTGTATGATGCTTATGATTAAAATCTGTAAAGAAAGATGATACATACACCATACTGGTTGCATTTGGTGCATTTTTGCTCTGCAAACATTCCATTCTTCTAAACTGTACCTCTGAGGGTTTCAGATGAAATGTATTCTGCTGCAGTGTGAATGCCCAGCTCAAACTCTCTTTATCAGACATAAGGTCATTGCAACCTGCAATTGAAGAGCCACACCAATCTGTCCTCCCCCCACACTGCTCACAACTGGTCCATTTACCCAGGGTAAGGTAAACTTGACTGGAAAAAAGCAACACAACAAAGCGCCTGACAGGATGAGGATCTAGCTGCCGCACAGAGAGGATGAATAGAAAAAGACGTACAAATACTTGGAAAGGCACCATGGCCAGAGATATTGTGAGAAAATGGCAGCTGCTGGGATGAGGGGAGATAATGGAGAGGTTTAGAAAAACATGCTGCTTTACTTACCCCAGCCGAGACACAGAAAGCGCTTGCGGATGAGCCTGGTCCGAACCTTTCCTGTCACTGCCATGTAGGACTGCCAGGCCTCTGTTAGGACCCAGCAGAACGACGCCAAGAAGAAGAAGTGCAGGAAGGCTGTCGTCATGATGCAGACGCCCTGTTGGATGGAGAAAAAAAGTGTCAGATGGAGACAGAGATTCACATTTAAAAACAACTAACATTGTAGCGTAGCAAAAACAAATGCAGACTCCCTCAGATTCCAGAAGAACAGATTCCTTTAAAGCAAGAGGCTCCCTGCAGATACACATCGGTTCTATTGATATTTCCTCATTTCCTTAAATCATTCTGGCCACAACAACAACACAGACCATCCTGTGCAGTGCAGGAAAAGTCTGACTTGCACCAATAGAGTCAGCGATAGCAGTTTAGACCAGAGCCAGTCTAGCCGACACAAAAAGCCATGGCATAGCATTCCTCTGCAATAACCCTGATTAGTATGCAGAAGATCCCACCTGGAGCCATGTGAACCAAGGTCAACTGTTTCACACAGACAAGAAGGGCAACAAAAACCACAACACTGCTTAAATGTTACAGAATGAAAGTGTTGGAGGCAGCACATTGGCTTGATAACATAGTGCCACTTTTCAGCTTCATTAGCTTGTCCATCTCTGTTCCATACTCCAAATGGGATTGTTTAGAAGAGGATTAGAAATGAAGAAGTATCCTTGAGAATCTTGTCATTACACGCTGACATTTGTGAGTGAGAAGAGATTAAGCTTTTTTTTGTTTTGTTTTTTGATTGTTTGCACTGTGAAGCAGCGGTAAACTGAGTAATACTGTACAAAGAGGCAAAAGATTGAAGTGCATCATCTCATACCAGGGAGTCCACACCATACTGTGAGATCTCCCAAACACTTTTTCATCCCCACTGAGAAAAGCACACTAAATCCATCCATCCCCTGTAGTGTTCACGGGGTTCATGCAAGACAATAATCCTGCATTACCTTATTCCCAGGAAGTGGGATTTTCTGTTAAATGACACCCACGGGGGATATTAATTACATAAATGTGAATTCAGGCGGAAAATTCACGTAGGATGCGTTCAGGTGCCTTATGTATTTCCCATTTTCTTTGATATTTAAATGTCATAGTAGGCTCCAGCCCACCCCTCAAAAGGATAAGTGAAAGAAAATGGATAGATGGATGGAAGTGTAATTAGACTAAAAGTACAATTAATTTGCTTGAATAAAAAGGATGTGGTGCATTTTTTCATAGTGCAAAGAACCAGTAGCACAATATAATAACACCATTGTCAGAATCACATTGTGTATTACAATCAAAATTTTAAATCAACATCACTTTTATAGAAGTCATAGATTAAGGAAGTGAAAGTAATTTAATTAATGGCCGGAAAAAAAAAAGCTGCTGGTAAAATAATGCTATGGTAATGTAGCTAAATAAACCAAATCACCAAAGTAGAACATTAGTCAGTTTGGGCAGGCTCCAACTGTTAAATAATCAGCACTGTGTTCATTTACACATTTAATTAAGTGCTAAAATTTCAGCCTAAATGTACCTGCATGTGTGACAATCAATTCTGACAGCTTTTGCTTTTTCTGTAGAGCTTATCCAGAAATGAAGCAACCCAACTGCAACTTTACATTAAGTATTTATATATTATAACTGTTGAAGGAAAATAATCTGCTTTTGTGAGGCTTAGGTGGATTCAATACACTTGTGGCTGATGCTGCAGACGGTAGTATCAAAGCAACAGAAGAAAAAAAATCAAAACACATGACACTCCCATGACGCATTGCCACCTGCTCATGTGGTAATTACAGGTACCGTTTTAGAAATCACAAACATGCTGTGCTGTAAATCTTTGATACGCTGTGATTAGGGAAAAGCATGTATGTGCGATGTCTGCCCACTTCTGACAAATTCCAAAATTTTTAATATGGATTTTTGCATTCATTGACCTGTCTGTATGTTAGCATAACATTGTGCTGGCTGTGATTATTACCGGATGAACATGTGATCTAAAAAAATCTTTTTACATGCTGAATTTTTTAGTGAAGGAGACAAAAGGGAAACAGGAAACCATACAGTAGCTAACAGCTTGTAGACTTGCACCCAAAGCTAATTCTAGCATTGCCGTTGCTCATGTGCTGTCCAAGGTGCTGAAAATAGAGCCTGCCTTGTTTCCTGGAAACGGGTCATATGCAACCACTATGCTTCATGGTTCACTTGGATGTCTGTGCTGTCCAGCCTCATTAGTCCTCCAAAATGAAAGCTGTACATTTCAAGAGAGAGAAAGCCACACTATGAGGATATTATGATGGCATCAGTTGGAAGAAGGCAGCCATACAGAAACGAGGCTGAAACCTAGAGTTCACATTGCCCTTTAGAAAGGCAAATGCTCTGAGATGCTGAGCACACTGTGTCAGTATCCATGGAAACAGAGGAACTGAGGAAGGGACCACATTAAAACATTGCAGAGCTGATAGACATTGAGGTAAGGGAAAGGTGGTGATGGGGTATGCTTCAAGCCTGTTCAGCAGTGGCATTTTAAGATGAGGACAGGAAATCAGAAGAATTAATGTGTCCTGCCTAAACTCTGACTAAAAGGTCTCTGCCACTCCTAGCTGCAAAGCCATGAAGTCCAAAAAGAGCAGTGACATATTGTATAAAAAAGTATTTCTGTTTCACTTATACAGGCTCCAGCCCCCCAACCCTGAATTTAAAAAGTGGAAGAAAATGGATGGATGTTTTCACTTATATCATAAACTATCATTATATCATAAACCATCATTTTCAATATTTATTACCATTATTTGCAGAGTCATTAACTGATTTTATGAGAACACTGAAAAAATATCTGTCAAGTTAAAAGTCTAAATTTTAATAAAGCCCTTAAAAAACAAAGGAATTAGCTTGCAGGAGCTAGAAATACACGCTTTGTGCTGTTTTCACAGTGGAGACCTACAACATTATTTAAAATGCTATAGAACAATCTGAAACAGACTATATAACATTCCTTTCATCTTCCCAACTGCGCTGAATCACTGTAGGAGGAGGAGGTTGGTGGTTATTTTGACTGAAGCACCCTCCTTCTGAATCAAGCAACAAGTGCCCCAGTGCGTTACACAGTGGGTGCTTGGGTGGAGGACGTTAAAAACTCCAAACAACAAAGCAGAAGTGGCAAAGTGTTGTTGAACTGCAGAAAAATGCTGAACAAAATGTATTGACTTTGCCACTACAGTCAGAAAATGGCTACTTGTACTTCCTGTTGTGTGGATGCACCTCACATGAACCCGAAGTGAACTCATCCCGATAACAATTCTACTTCTGCCTACTTTATCTCGATATATAACACTCCCAAGGCTCTAAACAGTGCACTCAGTTATTCTCTCCAACATAATCAGAGGATTCCTGCTCTTACAGAGCAGCTGCCAAGTATGTAGGAATGAGCTGCATGTTGATTTAGTCACTTTCTACTCTGTGTAACATTAATTTAGTTAAAGTGAAACCTTGAACTGGAGGGAAAGGATGAACCAAATCCTTCTTCCGTGCACCTCATTCTAAGGAGATCAAGTGTGTAGTGCTCTAATACTATACACTTGTATGTGTTGCAGTTATTGCATTTGAAATATATGGTGTGTGTACTTCCTTGATTATGTGTGATATTTGATGACTATATGCATATATTAAAATGTTTTATTGGTATTAAGTGGCAAAAAAATGTAATCTTCCAATTCTTGAAACTCATTATTTTGGAATTTGACTACTATCTCCAAATATTGCTTCACTATCTCACATTTAAATCAATGAATCTCTGTAGGACTATGGCAGCAGCTGTTCATCCTGTCTAACTTCAAACTCGATGTTTATTGTTGAGGACCCGAGTAAGCTTTCTCAGTTATGTGCCGTTTATGATGAGGTGTTGACAACATAAAATCAACAACTGAGAATACACGACTGTATCCTCAGAGGGCCTTTAGATCAGCGGCAAAAACTACTGACTGTCATTGGCTTTGAATCTCTTGGTTACTGTTGCTATGCAGCACTGATGATGTCACAGTGACTTTTATGATCTGTATTCAGGATCAGGATGTAATGTTGCCTGGTAACAGGGGGGACTTGGACTGTGTCTTAATGGGGACAGTCACTGTGGTAATTTCCATTCCCTAACCCTAAACATATGTTTGCATTTCAGGTGAAGGAGCAACTGGCTGCAGGTCATTTCCAATGGAAGCCAATGATGTAAAGCTACAAACTTGTCACTGTGTCATGGGTGACAAAACAAAGTTGAGCTTGTGAGGCCTGAATTTTTTTCCAATGATGAATCATCAAAATTGGAAGCTTCCATGCTTGCAGACATTCATAATTCCACTGGCAACATTAACAAATGCTTGAGCAACACTTTAAAGGTGACATCGGGGTTGATGACCATCCTTAGCTGTGTTCAGTGTAAGTAATGTAAACATGTCCAAAAGGACACATAACATGGTGAGCGAAATACAAGAGGAGCCTGGATTGCCCACTAGTGACCAGTAAGTGATGAGTGAATACAGCTAATGGAGCTAATAGGGACAACTTTAATCCTAACCCACAAAAAGCATCTGCTCAGTCGGGACCTGAATTAGGTTAGGGTAAAGGTCAGGGTGGAGTTACCCCTGTTGCTAGGCAAGAACCTCTGTCGGTCTCTTCTTCTAGACAACCATCCATATGACTCACTTGAAACTTCCAGAGGACGTGCAATGGCAACTTTGACTGCTTGTGGGTGAGGGGTGATATCATATTTGGACAAATGTATGATGGCACATGATGATGCCATAGTTCAGATAACAATTTGTGACCTCTCAGATGATGTCTGTGACCTCATAAGGATGTCGGTCCATTATCTCAAGAAAACCTCCACTACATGTGACATCTGCCTCTGCTGAAATGTTTCTGACTTGCCTGTGACAGTGGGAACAGGCAGCAGGAATTAAAAGAAAAAAAGAAAAAGAAAAGCTAATATCAAATGAGCCAGGCAAGCATCTGCAATGTTGTCGCAGATGAAAATTTACAAACACTGTAATGTCACAAAGGGAGGGACTGCCAGCAACGCACTTGTGATAACCTTAAACATCAGGAGGTTTAAAATGAAGAAAAAATCTATAAAGTGGTTCTCATTGAGCAGACTTACGATACCTTGACCTGCTACCTGCATTGTGTATTTCACAGTATCAACATTTTAGAGGAACGGCCTCTGTTTCTCCAAGACTCTCTAATTGCATCTTCCTTGGCGAAGCCAACAGCTTCTGCTTGTCTTTGTTTGTCTTTCTATAAACCGGTATGAACACAAACCAAGGACAAAGGAAAAGCACAGACAGGCAAAGGTGAATCACTGACTTCCTGCTCCCAGAGGACACCTCCACAGCAAAAAGATGATTTCTATTAGATGATGAGCAACTCTGAATCCGCAAACAGTGGAGCCAATTATATGCACTTCTTACAGGAGATGGAGGAAAAACAAGTGAGGCTGTGTCAGGCAGCATGGCAATTAAACCCACACAGGGACTGTTTTCTCCTCTTGGTGGCCTATCACTCAAATACTGGGTTCTACAGTGTGTCTGATCAAACAGATGAGCATTTTCTCAAATATTGTTACAACAGAGTGTTCAATACAGAGCAAAGGGATACTAGTAATAATTGCATTGTTTGGGAAGTTTTACCCACAGTGCAGCTGTGCTTGAATAAATATATTTTACTACCACTGACAACAGTACCAGGCTAGCTTGGTATTGAGGTGTCCAATTAAATCTAGTTTCGGTTCCTGAGGCCATTCAAAATAAATAAAATGTATGTTTTTTGTGCACTTGCTTTAGTAATGATGATAATATATTTCTTTACCTTGGATTTTTTTTTAGATTTTCTGGCTCTTGCAGACCAGATTAAAAACAATGATGACAATACCCCAATTGGTTGTTTTTATGAACAGAGGCCATAATAATAGTGTCAAAATAGTGTGTTTGTTTTTGGCCACTTGGCTTGAGAACAATCTATAAAAACATTCAAAATCTGCTAAGGTCAATATATCAACAAGAATCTAGATATTATGAAACTTTCGGTTGTTTTTCTAGTCTGAAAATTTCTGTAGAACTGTGGGGAATTTTTGAGCCAGGTTACAATTCTGTGGTTTCATTAATACACTGACTCCCTTGATCCATTATTAATAGAAAATATTGATTTATGCAGCTTCAAAGTGTAGTATTAATAACAATGTTGGCCCATTCCAAACAAATCTGTCAGCACTGCTTATTTTGATCCCTGTGAGTCTGACAAGGTAGCTTGTTGAGTCAGTCTAACAGATGCTGAAATTACATCTTCAGTATGACAGTGGATTTTTTGGGGGAAAAAACACCTAATCTCTTTACAGATTTCATAGACAGACATCCTATTAGAAGCATGCCGAGTGAGTATTCCATGTTAAGTGGTAGTCCTCATAATCAAGACAGGAGATGACTGAAGTCCTGATTAAATCTGACAGGGCTTCAAATCAGCTCAGCTTTAACAAAAAAAAAGCCCTAAAGCTTCGTGGATTCAGCGTCTTGGCTACTAGAGTGTGCCAGAGATGCAAGGGCCAGCCAGTAAACAGATGAACTTGTTATGTGTGGATGCTGTTTTTGTTATTTTATGAGACTGCATGTAATGAACCAGTTCAGGTTCACGTCACATTGGTTACAGCTAGCATATTTTATCCATATTTGAGCTGGACAGCACCAGCAATACATGTCTAATGATGGAGTACTTCCCTACTCCCCTCCTCTGACATAATTTTTTTGCAAGCATTTTTAAAGGTTTTGGACTGTGATGTAGATTTGCTGCTAAACCATTCTAAAATCTATGACTGCTGCAATGTAAGAATGTCCAAATGTTGCTTGTTAATGAGCTGGAAAAACAAACAAACAAAAAACCTGAAGAAAATATGAGAAACTGAGAAGATAATGAGACAAAGGACAAAAAGTCATGTGCCTCTCCCAAAAGGTAAAGATACACTAAGAAAATGGTTACACAATAAAATGTCTGTAATTGGTCACACTGTAGTGCTGCCAAATGACTGAGAAGGGCAGCTGTGTGGGCAGCTTGTAAATCCTAACTACTTTTTTGCCATACAGTCGTTTACATTAGTCACTCGTTTGCTGGCCAGTGACAAAGCAGGAGAGAGGAAATGATACATTTTACTGGATGTGCTTCTCCAGTAACAGCCACTGGATTTTAAATCCTGCCGTGAATTGATCAGAAATTCAGCTCTTGCTGACATCTGAAGCAAATGGTTTGATATCTCTCTGTGATGCTTTTGAGTCACTGCAGCAATGCCAAATCCGCATTCAGTCTAAGCAGGAGAATGCTAATTTCCTGTGTTTGACCCATGCACTTTCTGTGCTGGTGTGCAAAATGTCTGCCTTTCTGCTCTTGTGCTGTTGCCTGCCAAATTCGTTTGATTTTTAAAGGAATATACTGTGCCATGTTTGAACCACAGCAACAAAACTAGCCTCAGAATGTCATCTTAGAGGGTTCTGACAGTCTTTTATGTTCATGTTTTTATTGCCTTGCACTTTTAGCTATATCTCAATATCACCGTAGTTTCACTGCCTACAGATTGGTGGGTTGTCTCAAGTTTACTAGAGGATAGTATTACCACCAGAGTAAGTATGTATGGTTCTGAGCCAAGACAGAGTAGATCTGCATCTTAAGAAGGCATTAGACACACGCTATTTTTCATTTGGATCCAATATGAAAGGGTTCTGCAAGACTAAGAAGAAAATGAGAAAATGAGTATTTACTTGAACACAGCAATATGCAAATTGATAGATTTTTTTCAGGATATTCTTTAAAGAATATCCTGGTGTTCAGAAAAGTGATATTTTGAAGATTGGACTAGGCAGATGAAGAATGGGACTTATTATTGATTCAAATCTCTCCCTTAAAGAAGAATAAATTTGACTAACACTTCTCCAGCTGACAGGAAACAGGTGAATATGATGGAGCTTTTGTAGCTTATCTTTCAGTCATCAATACGTCATTACATTCTACATTGGTAAACTGCACAAGTCTGCATAATTCTGCATGGTAAACCATGACCTGTTAGAGCTCAAAGAAATGCCTACAATGGCAAGTATGAAAATTAAGAGGACTAAACTCTGTTAAAACTGGTCTGGGCAAGCGTGAAGTGTCATTTGGAGTTTTCTAACCCCTGCACCTCCACTCTTTGTAAATTATGCCCAATAAATCCTGAAATTGCACTTACCACATTGTGGGTCTGTGTTTGTCCAACAAGGATCAATATGTTTGAGCAAACTATAGATAAGCAGAAGTTGAGCAGGATGATGGATCGTTCAGAACGTATATATCTAAGAAGGAAAGAGAAAAAAATGAACCAAAATAAACTAAAATCAGTGTGTTTCTACAAATTGAAGTCAGATTTTAAGTTAGAAAGTGCTGACCTTTACCAGATTATGAAACATTACATACTGACATTTATTGTTATCATATGTTTGAAATGTATGCACTTAAAGTGTTGCAGTTACCTCCACAGCACTGCGTAGATCACTGCCAACGTGATCAAGGCGAGGCAAGACAAGCCACAGCCAACTATCAATGTCACAGATGGGACCCCTGAGTACTCCATGGTCTGTAGAGAAGACAGAGCAAGACAAACCAGTCAGTGGGAGGTTGGATGTGGTTCATACAGGACAGTAAATCTCTATTATTGCCCAGAGAGGGAAGCAATCAAAACAACCACCACCACCAAGCTGAATAGTCCACAGTGGGTCTCTTAATTTACTTTGAGGTTTTAGTTGCATGTGTGGGCCTGATGCTTGTTTAGACACATGGCCAAAACTTTCTATGTGTTGTAGCTGGAGATTATGTTACAGAACAATAAAGACTGAAGTAATTATAAGCAGTGTTTTTGTTTCATCCTGTGGTTTTCCAGTCTCATTTGAAGTCAAGGAGGCCGGCCAATCATGGGGCCGGCCACTGAGGCTCCCTTTACATACACTAATGCGGTTTCACATAACACAAACAATATTCACTGATTTAAACAAGACAAAACAAGCACTTTACAGAAAGAAAATATGTTGTATGATTTAGGCCTGATAGAGAGGAAGACAGCAGATTCCTTTTTGACCAGCTGTGTGCTAACACAGAGGCCACAGTGTAAGTACTGCATGTTCTCAGACTTAATTACTTTATCTTTTCAGGAAATTACAGCCTCCTATTTTCTTTACCCCAGTCTAATTTCTTTACTCTAGTCTAATTAAAAAAAAGAAAAGAAAAAAAAAAGAATAGGAAGGATTCATAAATCTCACCTACAGAATTTGTCAGCTTTTTGACAGGCCAGTAAAGAAAACAGCACAAAAAATGTTCAACTTTATCTTTATCCCTTACCTAATGTGATTGATGAGGAGACACTTAAAGACAAGCATCAGCACGCACACACCCTCCCCTCTGCATGCCCATACACAATTTATCTATCTAAGTCTATGCACAAATTAGAAACTATGCCCCCCACAATCTCCCTTTACCACTGTATTACTATTTAACAGGATTAGCACACACGAAGATTCAATTTTCATTCTCACCAGCACACACGCACAAGAACAGGGTGCCTTTCTCCTTTACATTAGCCTATGAAACCCACATCGAAAAACAAATCAATAGCCTACTTACTATTTCTCTTGGTTGCTGAGCCAAAATGGCGAAGGTAGATACACGTTCACATAAGCATTTTGTATGGGATGCATCTGTAAGCACCGTTTTACATCCTTTTGTGGACCAGGCTCCCCAAGAATCGTTCCTGCAAGGAGGAGGAAGAGGCAATTAGAGGTTTAATTCCAGCGGTGACACGACTTCACAGGACTTCTCGACATCGCTTCGGCGTTTTTATTTAATTACTAATATGAATCGAGAGCTGGAGAGCCGCACAGACTGTTTCATAAAAAAACAGAAATGCGAACAGACAAATCGACACGGCTGTGGTGTGGCTACAAGCAGCATTTCAGCTGGAGCAGATAGAGAGGCAGAGACGGAGGAGGGGGAGGACGCACGGAGCTGTCCAAGCAGACCGGTGCTGATTGATTCGCTATACGCAGATAAATACCAACTAGTCGAATGATACAGATAAAAACAAGGTTATTTCCTCTTCATACTTAAGTTAAAAGCCTTTATATTTACCTGCTTGCCTTTCTGCGTGATTTTTATTCTTCTAGATATCTTTTCCAAACGAATGTATTCCTGTTTTTTCCTTTCAGTACCCCCGTTATTCCGTCTTCCCCCCCTCTTTCGGTTGATTTTTTTCCCCCTCAGCTGTTTTAATTAGCAGCTTTTGAATGCTTCCTTAGGGGGATTTTCACCCTGGAAACGGTGGACAGCATCAGATTGATACTCTGTTCCTCTCTGCTGGTGTGAGAGGGGGAGGCTGATACAATGAAAAAATAAACGCACGTTGTCGCAGAATCTGCTTATTCGGCTTCAAGTCTAACGATATGACGGGAATAAAGGATGCTTTTGGGTCATTCCTGAAAGTCATTTTACACGAAAGTTGTTGCTCCTCGGCGCGAAGCGCTCTGCAAAAAACACTGCAGAACTAATACCACCCCGCGGAGGCAGCGCAAATGGTTGCAGCCAGTCCCCACTTCACACCACTAGTAGCTGAAATGAAAGGAGCGTCTCTCTTCCATTTGTCATTCACCCCCGACTCATTTTCTGCCTTCAGAAATACCATCCTCGCTGATTAAATATCACTGAACACCGTCACTGTATTCAGGACACAGTCTTTGCTGCGACAACCAACTTGGTATTAAGCTTCGTGGTGTCACAAGCAAACACCTGTTGTCCTGCGAGGCACTCTGCTCTCTTTTCGCCGCTCATCACCCTACTCGTTTTATTACAAAGGCAAGAAAGAAAAAAAAAGAAAAAAGATGCATACTAGTTATTCAGGATAACATAAGCAATGCTGGCTGTCGATTTGTGCAAACAGGAGTGCCTGCTGTGCAAGGTATTTCTGCTTTGTCATTTGATCAATGTGGCAGCAATATTTATTATTCCTGGAAGAGACCACGGAGCCAGTTGCAAAATTCCAGCGAGGCCAACCAACACTGTGGGCTGTCTGTGCACAGCAATGAAACGATAAATGAATAACCCCCACCTTTGATTCTCTTCTTAACTGGGCTGTGACGATTCTGTGTAAACAACTGATATGTGCTTTTTAACAGACCGCAA
>VUQJ01010426.1:53346-65796 GCA_015108635.1 Andinoacara biseriatus
GAAAGATGTATTTGACTAGGAGGCCGGCTTTGTGATTTAGTTCCATACCTGCTGACTGGGAAACAAAGAGGCCCTTTGGGATGACCACTTTATCTTCAGAGTTCCTGGCCCAGTCAACCATGCCTTTACGACCCTTCATGGGGAAGTTAATGTCAGTCATCACAGACACTGCTGGAAGCCTCTGGATACTGGCAACTGCAGATAAACAAAGAAACACAGATTATTAGCATTATTGAATATTACATATTTGATGAAAATTTGCACATAACAGCGCAGACTGCGTGGCACCACTATGATTCAAATCTAAAAAAAAAGGGAAATCCTATGATGAAAGTTCAAAGTTCAGAATTAGAGCCTGTTATCTCTCAGATATTGAGAAGTGGATTTTATATGAAGCTCAATCATGTATGCAAATATGGAGGTCATCTATATGCCAGCGACACCAAGCCAACTGAGCTTTGCACTATGCATTTGTTTACTGCAAAGTACAAACCTAAAGCTACAGCTGACACCTGACAAGTACTAGACAGGTAATCTCCTTAATCACGCTTTCCTTTTTTCACCTCCCTGCTGAGGTGCCATAAAAGGCCAGTCAATGCACGAAGGCAGTGACAAGGAAAATACCCAGGATCAACAGAAAAGGCCTTAGCATTACAAGGGGAGGATAAAGCTGTACTGTTCTCTACGAGGTATCACATCCTGTCCCAGTCAGGTACTGCTTCAGCGAGGGGAATCTGAGGCTAATCCTACCATTGATGCAGAAGCTCTATTGTTCATTGTAGTGTGCCAATAATACAATTTGAATCCTGGCAAGACTCCATGTTTGAGTGAAATCTGTGACAGTGAAGGTGTATCTAGGTGTTTGGGATGATCCTGTAGCCGGCATGAATTCACAGAGCACCGCAAGACCTGCCATTTTTGCAAAGAGGTATGTTCATAGCACCAGATGTTGAGAGCAGCAGTGGTAAGAGTATGTTTATTTGTGTTTGTGGTTTTAGTCACAGGGCACACTGTGAAACACAACAGGGTGCTGGGAAGACTGTCTCGCAGAGTTCTGGGTAATTCTGCAGGTAAATGGGGCTTTGCATCCGCCTGATGGGGCTACGCGGCACAAATAAAGCAGTAATTATGGACAGTGATGCTTCTGAACACAGATTCATTGCACTAAGAGTATTCTGTATGGTTCATTTTCATAAGAGGGATTTATTGCATCGCTCATTACGTCTGAATGCGTTCATGAGAGGTTCAGCATTAAGTAAACCATTGAAGTCAGACAACATAAACATCCTGCAAAGAAATTAATGAGCATTCCCAGCTATTGTGTGCGCAATGAAAATTAATCAATATTACTGTCAAAATATTCTCTCGACCATGACACACAGCCTAGTGGTAGACAAATAGTGCAACCCCCCCACACACACACACACACACACACACACACACACACATAATAGAGTGTGATGCATTCCACCTTTGAGGCCACGTTTAATTTTTTAACATGTCCCAAGCTTCATTTTGTCCTCCAAGCGTTGGCTTGTAAGGAGGGAGAACAAGTTGCTGCAGTGGACAGCCTTTTCCAATCAAGGTTATTTGACTAAAAGTAGGAGGACACAGGACGATACAGTGGTGACAGCCAGTATTTATCTAGGTGTCAAGAGGCTGCCATAAATTAGTGACGAAATGATGCCGCAATATCTTACTCAGCCAGATGCTCTCCACTTGGCTTCCACTGATGGAGCCACAAAACTTTCCATTGCTTTAATCAAAAGCGCCACGTGGCCACTAAGTCACTGTGGTGTGAGCTGAAATCACTGCTAGCTAAGCCGGTGCACGAACCACGGATGGAATAATTATCCTTAGAAAGTCCCGTGAGTTAATCATGTGTTATTGAATCGGATCTCGGTTAATTTTTACAAACAGTGGCAAATTCAAAAACATTTTAAAGGAGCAGTATTTAATTTTGACATTGAAAAAAAAAAGAAATATTCTTAACACAGAGTCCATTCTTGCATAATAAAATCTCACAGCTAGGCCCTTGTATTTTACCACCAGCAGCCAGTCAAGTTCTTGTTGATTCTAGCTGGAGGCAACTCATTAATGTTATATCTCCAAATGATTGCTCAAAAGCCAAATGCACCCCCCCCCAACCGAGCCTTTATTCTCACATTTTCCAAAAAAGCTGCTTTAGAAATCTGCCCGCATAAGTCCTCAACATAATAATGCTTCCAACATTCACATACTCTTATTAAGAGGTTCACTCATACTCCTTAAGATTTCTAATAGAAAATGATGTGATTATTCAAATGAGCTTTAAACCAGTGTTCTTTGCACTTTATGTGAGCATATTTTTATTGTCGATATTCCGTCATCACTTAAACCAATCAAGTTCCTCTCAGTAAAAGTTTTATTTTCAATTGTTTCCCATTGGATATAACTTATGGCTTTTCTTTTGATCTCACAGTAAATACCATGTTATTAATTCTGTTAATTAATTAATTCTAACATATGAACTTCAAGTTGCAGGCCATCTTTTTCAATCAATGTTGTTAACTGTGTTGGACTGATTACATTTAGACACTTTTCTTAAGTTTCATATTGCATGAAATCAATATACCTTCATGGTATGGATATGTGACAAAAAGAATGCAATAACTTCAATATGTTTCAAATTTGGTGCCTGATTATGTCATTCGGTGCTTTCTTAGACTGAGAAACGTGGTGAGTTGCATCACTGCTTCGTGCTAACCAAAAATATTTTCTGTCATATCACATCCAACAGATGGACACGGTTTAGTCCACAGTCCAGCAGGTTTGAGTAGAGGCCAGACAGCGATATAGCTGACTAATATAATAAAAGTCAAGTATTTTAAATTCAAGCCCAGCCGTGAAATACATTAAAGTGCTCAAGGAACTTGTATGAATCTGGATAAAACACTTAACTGTCAATTTAGAGTCAGTTTCACAGAGCATATTTCATTTTGTGTATAAAGCAGGGGTCATGTGTTAATGCTTTTTTGAGCATAAGGAGAAGGCACTGGCAATGAGTTTGGATGACGGCCATTAAGACAAATTGAAATAAGTATAAAGTAGGAGAACAGCACAGAAATATTCTCACATCTGTGAGAGAAATCATTAATGCTTGGCAATGTGAAATGCATTCAAACCTTATTTCCAAGTCTAAATCCATTAGTTAGTTTGACTCTCAGTGTTTCATAATGGTACTTTGATGTGTGCATTCATTGAACCATGTTTGGTATACTATTCTTGGAGACTACCAATTCATCATTATGGAAATCATATACCATGAAGAAACACAGAATGTGAGTGTGTTAGAAGTGAGCTGAATTTTAGCTATTGTAAAGAATACATTGTCCCTCTTAAGGGGAATAGCCTAACAGCACAGCTGTGCACACTCACATTCACTTGCATGAATAAATCAAGACCACCGTTCTACTCTTCCATTCCAGTAAGACACCATTTATGGCTGAGTAAGAAATGAAATGCCACAGAGACCTCAGATCATCTGAGAGGCTGTGCGACCGAAGTGAAGAGAACCCACAGCAACACTTTGTTTTGTTTTTTATGCTTTGTTCCCCCCAAAACTGAAGTTATAATCTTGAGAAAAATCAGCGTTGCAGAAAAGCTCATTACAGCTGCAAAGAAAACTTGTAATTTCACTTCCAATTTTACAGCCTTTTATCAGACCCTCCTACAGTATTTTTTCCATTACTGCTAATCTCACAAGGAACTGACAAACAATCTTTTTTCTTTTTTTGCTGCTGTACATCTGCAAAACACGCTTTAGGCTATGCTCTGCTAATCAAGTCTTACTCAAAGAACTACAGTACAGTGCAGCGTCAAGCAGAACTATTTCATCTTCAAAATGACATCAATATTTTATTTGATTATTGACCTAAAAACTCTGTAATTAGTGAAAGACTTTATAAAATGAATAAAACAGCACTGCTGCTTTTACTGCATATTAGAAAATTCTCAGTATTTTAAAATGTAGCCAGCTTGATCGCCAATATGTGTATCCATGGTCTTTATTTAGAAGAACTGTCTTTATTTATTCTAGTGAAGGCATTGCTCTTGCAAGTGTTCCTGTGCTGTATGCTGTGGATGCTGGTTTCAGTGTTAAGTGTTTTTATTGGAATTTAACATATTAAGACCACAAGATCACTTTTAATTAACATTATTGATTTGCAGTAATTTTACTCCCCATCCCAACTACCCAGCATTTATTCTAAATTAATGATGGTCTGGAAATTGACACAAGGAGTCAGAAGAGCCCAGGGATTATGTGTCTATGTCAAGCCACAACAAATGGTAAAATGATCTCAGTGGCTGTGGGCCTGAAGGTAAAGCGGGTCGATTCTTACCCAAGTTCCCGGTCATCAAATAAGCATTGTGGAAATCCTTCATGCCCAGTCCAACAATGTGGATGAACTCTTCTATAACCTGCATCAGCTCCACTGCTCCAGGGTAGATCTGAACAAGATAATACAGACGAGGGGACAGTTTTAATTTAAATAGTACTCCAGTGATTAAATGTGGGACTACAGAAAAAGGAAGTATATATTATAAAATTATTTTTAAATTGTAATTATTTTGGGGGGTGAGGGTGCATTTTACATAATCTTTGTGCAACTGAAATATAGAATATGTAAACTCATCAATGATCATCAGCTTCTGAAGTTTTAACTGATTGGTTGATCGGTTAAAAAGAAGATAGTTAATCAGTTATAAAAAAAACAGTTATTAGTTTTAGCCCTATTTGAGTCATTCATGCAACATCATCATCAGAGCTGTAATCACGAGCTATGCCAAAACATTTGGTGGTTGGCCTCTTTCTGGAAAAGCCCTGCCAAGTCAAGGGTGATTGCCTCAGTTCATGTGTTGCTCCATGGACATCAGCAATCATACTAGCGAGAAGAGGCATGAATTCAAAACCACGGACAGTTCTACAGAACCAGCAGCAACACTGCTGGTTCATTCAGCTCTTTTCACCAAAGTCAATAAACCAAAGGCAAGTTAATCTAATAATTGACCTTCAAAAGATTGGATCACTGTCCCGGCTGTCAGTCTACTGGTGATGTCTCAGTTCTAATCACAGACTTTGAATAGCATGTCGTTCTGTACTGTAATACCATTTCAGTTCCACATAAGACTTGTGTAATTACGGGGTGTATACAAACGTGTAAGCACACAGAGGTGATGTCAGGCAATTAGAAAGGCCTTTGAGTGGCATTTAGCAATTAACACCTCACTCTGAGTTGATATTCAACAAACACCTGAGGCAGGTATTCCCCTCCTCTGTAACACCTCGTGTGTAACTGCACATGCCTCTTCATGTGCTACAGCTAAGCCAGGTAAATGGATCGGCGCTGCTGAAGTTGAGAGCCTCTGACACAGCAGAGTGAAAGCCATAGTGGGGGAGAAAAGCACATCACGTCGCCCCTTCCGGCATGTCTGACGCAGAGTGCAGTAATGCTCATTCTGGTGGTCTCCATGGCAACCATGAGACGTGAAGGCAGCGCAGGGAAATGGCTGCAGCAGAGGTTCTGCAGACAGAGCTGTTCCTTTCCTTGCCATGGTAACAGTGGCAAGAGGTGAATATATAGTGATCAGTACACAAAGCCAACTTTACAGGCAGTTAAGCCCCATAGTGAGGTGTTTCATGTACGTGTTTTTAGTGTGTGGGTGCTGTGGAAGCTGCGCTGAGAACACTCATTAATGCAAGAAAACCAACAAGTGAGAAAAACTGTAGAAGCAACGCTACTTGGCCATGTCCACTTTTTATAATGATGAAACTAAACCAGCACATCTCAGACAAGCACATTAAGAACTGCGGAAACATTTAACAGTGTCACATATTTATTCTGGGTCTTAAATCATGGAGACAGTGTATTTATTATATTTATTTATCTATACTTCCTCTGAGCTGTCCCTATCTCTGACGCATTCTCACTGATGAAATTGATCGTTTGTGAGCTCTTCACACCGACATCTTCCCTTTAGGGGTCTGCCAAATTAAAGCTCCAGTAAGTAAACACTTAATTACTCCCTACGTAGACAGCCAGGACTGGCACTCTGAGCAATATTTGAGCTGCCTGTGTCCCCTTATAGCATCAGTTGAAGTCAAGTGTGAAGAAAGTAAGACAAAAAAGTCATTTTAAGGCATCACCTCACTCATGTGTCAGTGCAGGTGACACCCAATTTACCTGTGAAGGTGACAACAGAGCAGATGCCCTTTGCAGACTTGCAGTCATCACAGATGGTATCTCTGTCAGAGTCTGGATGTGCGTGATTTCAGGGTTCAGGCTGTCTCAGACACCAGTGGCAGTTTTGAAAACAAGACCTGCCACCTCTCAAGCGGAGAGATGTGTCTGAGCCGGGACGATGCTAGAATCCAATCTTCATGAATAAACAGTCTTGTGAACGGGTACTTTTCAGCACTTAAATTTTGACATACACAACATTGCTGCTGTGTTGCAGCATGCTGCTGCTCTATTTCCAGAGGATATTGAAACAATTTTTCACCATACTGCTTTACTACATGATAAATATCATGGGGGCAGATGGAGAATTTTAGTCTCAGCTGCTAATTTTTTTTTCTTTATGGTAAAATTCAGCATGAGTAAGGTCCTAATCACACTGGTTGCTTTCATTAGCATCAGCTGGGTGAAACAATGCGTGTGCAGGAGGAATGGGTCCTGCAGTGTTAATGCTTGGAGAGATTCTGTGGCAGTGCTGCTGCCACCAAGTGGAGCTCGGAGGAACTAGTTTTCTAAATGAGGCCAGATGTCACACCTGCTATATTACCTCACTACCATATGTGTGAGTGTAACGTAATCCTAAATCCACCTGACTTCCTTTAATCTGTGATATTCAGATGGAGTAACTGCAAACAAGCTTTGAGTTGAATTTTTAGGCAAACAGTGTTCATGCAGCAACCTGAATTATTTACTAAGTGCACTGCCACATGCTTACCTTTTGCGCGTCTTCCCATTTCTCCTTATTTTCTTCCTCCAGGAGGTTGCTGATGATTTGAAAGAAGTTCTGTGGAGATGATGAAAGGGAAAATACATAACACTCCCACACACAGCACAACAGACACTGCAGCTAGACACTTTTAAAAATCATAACATAAACACCATGCACTCAAAAAAAAAGTACTGTTATGGATAATATACTAACATTTATGATAGCAGAAAATCAGGGATTTCTGTAAGGGTATAATGATTTCTCCTGCAGGGCTCAACAGCACCACGAAATCTGTCACTGAAACCGTGATGGTAAACGATAGGAGAAATGATGGAAATTGTGGTTCAGCTCTGACAAAAATACACCTTGGACCTCCTGCAGCTTGCAGCAAACACTTAATGCTACAGGAGAGAAGCACAAGCTGCAATCAGAAAAAAAGATGAAAGGGAATGTTTGAGCAGCTGTGTGGATTGTCTTCTTCAGCAGTGGAGAGCAGGGCTGCTTGGGGTGCATGCCTGCAGTCGTAATAGGACCCCTGTCTGATCTTTAGCCTTGTTATTTCGTCTGGTCTACAATATGCCTGAGGGAGTGGCTCTCTCTCTTGACACAGGCTATCTTGTTTTCTACTTGAATGCTTATGCTCCCTCTGGTGGTAATGTGCCCACTTTAACACTGCATTAGCGTAGAGACACACGGAGGGGTTGGGCTGGCTGACTGCTCTCCTGTCTGCCCACACACGCTCCTAATAACCACAGGACAGGACGCTTTCCTCATTTTATAGGTTTTCTATGGTAGGAAGATGGCTGAATGGTGCCTAGGTCCCATGCATGGCCAGGTACATTTGAGGTACATTTGAGTTTTTGCACAATATTAAAAGAAGCATGCGCCTTACACCAAGTGTATAAAGTGCACAAAACCAACAGGAAAAGAGCATCCCTGACGGTTTGTAGTCCAAATATCACCACACTTTGAAGGCGTATGATTAATTGAATTCATTTGTTTAATTACCTACTGTACGTCCTAATGCTGTATAATTAAATCCTATTGCATTAAATAAAATGTGTGTGTCTTGTATCAAAATTTTGATATAACTTAAATAGGACAGCTTATTTGTTTTTGCCTCTTTTTTGTACTTCTACTTCCTTAAAACCTAGAAAACAACACAATGCCAAACAATATAGCTATATTTCAGATTTAATATCTGACCAAGCTTATCAGTAAGCAGAGAACTGCATGTCTGGGACTTAAATAACTGAACTTTCACATTAATAAAGGAGAAATTATTCAGACTTTTATGCAGCAAAAAGCTGATGGACAAGTCTCACACTTTTCTAATTTCCGGGGGCTATTACTCATAACTTTATGCAGAGGAAAATTAGAAAAAAACAAACACAGACAAAGACCGAAACCCTCACAAAGAAACAACAACAGTATGCTGTTATAGTAGGCTGAATCCTTTTACCATCACAGAGTGAGTAACAATTATTTTCTTCCCATTTAGCTAAAAAAATAAAATAAAATAGCATGAGCCAAGCGCAAACCATTCACGCATGCACAGTAAAACAGCAGCATATACAAATTCTAACATGTATGCATCCAGGACAGGACAAAGATGCCCATGAAGGGTGGCTTTAAAATTGGCACAGCTCTGGGAGCCTACATTGTCTTATTGGTGATGGAGGTGGAGCTTTTGCTATAATCTCCATCATCCTATTGACATAAAGAGGATCAAGACTGCAGTCAAGCCCAACATGATGAGATCAAACAGCTTAGGATGTGAAGGAGATCTCTTGATACAATAGAGCCCTGGGCATTTGTGTTATTTCACACATATCAGAAAACATTTTTCTCACATATTACAGATCTGGCAGCCAAATGTTTAAAACATTATCGTTACCCAGGTAACTGCACTGTGTTGCCTTGCATACGTCACAAAGATTCATGTGCGCATGTTAAACTACACCCAGTGTCCACTTACTTGCACATCATCTGACGACGGCTCATAGCTGGCCCTCTTGAAGGTCTCTGTCACATTGCGAAGGATCTCTACTGAAGACAGGAGGTCACCAGCGTAGAAGTTCCTCCTCTGGGTGAGATCCAGCAGGTTTTTTGTGACCTGGGACATCCCATCCCCCGCCAGCATTCTCTGGCCCTTAGCAAGGTGCCCCTGAACCTCCAAAAACAGGAGAGGACAGAACTTGGGGCATCGATGTCCTTTGCCGGTTTGCAAGATACACGCTAAGCTACACATTTAGATTAAATGGGGTGCAAAAAATCAGGAAGAAAGACTCTACTCTCTAAGGCCCTTTAAGCGACACTTATATCTGCGCCAGGCCCGAAATGTATTCTGCCTCGCGGATGTTTTGAAATGAGCCAATACGAATAAAAGAGTTAACTGGAGCAGAAGACACACATTTAGGCAGAAATTGCAGAGTGAAATGACATTTCACATCATTGCACAGGGTTTACGTCCATAAATACACGTTCACAGGTGCAGAGCTATATGTGCTATCTCAGCTCTTCTGAATTATTTTATTTTTAACAGTGATGGAGAGTTACCAAAATTACCTATTCTAGTGGAAGCGCCTCTGTGTTTTCAGGCTAAAGGCAAACCCACTAAAGCAAGAACGTACTCAAAATGGTGCGATAAAATGCACTCGGGCTTCAATGAAAACAGTTTTTTGTGTGATTAAAATGTCTCATCAGACAAGGAATGAAAAAAAAAATCAAAGTTCACAAAAGGCTCTCTTGAGGGAAAAGAAATGATTCTATTAAACTGAATATTGTTTCACTAAGTTTCCCTAACTCTATGTATTTATTTACTTACTTATGACCTTTTTTTCCTCTATGGGGAAAGTTTTGTTTTGAATTAACAAAATACCGCAAGTTGTTGCAGCAGATCCTATTTAAAAAACATAGAGTGCAAAGGACGAGTAACCTTAGATTTCTACAGAAGAGCCACATATATTGTAACTGCAGTATCAACAATACTTGTAAATTGTTTGCTTTCTGGATTCTAACACACAAAGAAACACAGAAGAGAACATGCTAGAATCTCTAAATTCAGCAGCTGACGGACATCATAGAAAAAAAATGGCAAAATCTGTACTTAAATTCGCTCCTTTATTGAAAGTGGTTAATCTTTTTGGCTACACTGTGATGAGAATTGGGAGGGGGACACTGGGGAAGTAATTTATGGTGCATTGGAAACAGAGGCTGTGAGAGAGAGCTGACTTTGCACCTACTGATTGCTGCAAGTATCTGAATTCATTTGTTATGCATCGAGCATAGCTGGGCTGCTCCCAGAAGGCCATACCGCGGTGATCCAAAGAGCAGCGTCGACTAGTGGTGCCTGTAGAGGGGAAGGAGACAGCGACAGATTTGGAGAGGAGGATCAACGAGGGAGGGATGAGAGGGGAGATGAGCAGGCGCAGGGAACATATAAAGAGGTGGGGGGTAGGTGGAGTTCAGACCAATGGTGGGGCAAAGAAAAGGCAGATTGAAAGGGTAGAGTGGGATTAGTTGGACACAGGAGGAGGGAAGAGACAAAAAAGAAAAGAGAATAATATTAATACTTTTAATGAGAGTCTTATCTTTCCCTCTTTGTCCGTCATTCACCATCAAAATTTGATGTATCCCTCTCGTTAGAGAAAGAGATAAAGAAAGGTTTATGGAAGGAAAGCAATGCAGTATTTGAACAGAACTGGTTTAATATTATGCCAAACGACACAGTCCCATGCCTTTTAATATATGCACTGCGTGCCCAGCTAATACAACTTGCAGTCGCTTATTCAAACATGCAGCAGCTCAGCTGTGATAGCTGTCAGGCATTTAAACAGTAATCCTGAAATAGCAGAACTACCCAATATCCACCCACACGACCATGCACATCCTACATAGGGGTCCAACATCACACCTTCCCAGCTGTCGACCTGGTGGAGTGCACTTCACACATCACCCCACCACTCCAAAACAGGTGCTTGACATCCTGAGGAAAACTCCCACAGTACAAAACATTTCCCCTGGCGTCCAAGCATCACATAAAACCTTCACTATCTCTTGTTCTCCTTCGCTTTCTCTCTCTGACTTGCGCACACTAACACACACAGACAAAGAGAAATCACAAACACTCCTCCCACGCCCACCTTTTTCCACAGTTACTACTTGGTGATATCCACAGAAGCCAAGAGTGCACGCTTGCTGTGTGCTGGGAGCAACCATGCAGCACCATGAGACAACCCAGGGGGCAGCAGGAGGGGCCCACCGCTTTACACTGGTCTGAGCTTCTGTGTCCCTCAAAACTGGCTTCACCTGGATGGTTTCATATTTTTATTTTTTCATAATCCACATGTCTACTGTTAAGGATGTGCAAAGATAGCAGAAAGTCTGTTTTATGATGGTTTGAGACCTAAAAATTAGGCATTCACATCAGTGTTTTGGCTCTGACATTCCAAAAGGTTACTGTAAACTGAGAAAGGTTGGATTCTTTGAGTGGGAATTGCCAAAAAGGCACAGAGCAGTGAGAAGAGGTCAAATTCGAGAACTGCTTGAAACTGATAAGCATAAAAGTTGCTCAGTGATGTGAATTTTGTCAATGCATGGGCATGAAACAGAAATTAAACAGCAAGAGAGGTAGTTCTTTGGTCACCGGTAGCCTGTGTTTATATTATTAATATACTGTATGTTGTTGCAATTTTAATGTGATTTCAGCACTCCTCAAAGACACAAATTACCCAAGGCCAAAATCCTTTTAATGTAAGATCCCTAGACTGGAGCTCATGTTTTTTTTAAGCAGCATAATTTTAAGTAAAAAAAAAAAAAAAAATCTTGATTGTGGTTTATAACTCTGCAAAAATAAAACCTAATACCGCAAGTGCTGTCATTTGTTATAAAAAGAATGCCCTTAAGCACATCTCAGCTGCTCATGGAAAATGCACTGCTGAAGTGAGAATAAACAACAGCAAAACAAGTTTAATCTATGGTCAGTGTTACGAGATGATGCAAATTTCCTGTCAGCATTTATTTCACCAGTTTGACTTGAATTTTCCCCCAAACTGTTCTATTTTTTAACTGATGATTATATTATAATTAGATTTGAATCCATCTTGGCTTTGAAACATGTTGATAGCAGGATCAAATAGGGTTAGAGACACAAACTTGAGGCCTTCGCTGTAATTCAGCATCAATCTGTCATCTGTCCTTGCATCATCATAGATGTATGTAGAGTAAGTTGAGTATGAAATATAGGTCAGCGGAGATGCGCTTGATCAAAACCAAGGCTGCACTCCACTGAGGCACTGACCTGTCGCTGTCTGGTTTGACAGCACTCTCAACTTGGGTGCCATTAAAAGAGAACTTTTAGTCAAGCAATCCTCACCAAGTCAGAATACTAACACAGTGTTTACTAGCTGAGGAGTCTGAAATGAGACAATGTTAAAAAAAAAAAAAAAAAAAACAAAAAGA
>VUQJ01010430.1:16661-30541 GCA_015108635.1 Andinoacara biseriatus
TATGACAGTGAAGAAGTCAGAACAGCAGGAAAGCTGCTAAGGTAGAAGTGGCTTGCAAAGTGGCTTGCAGTGCTCGGAGATTTTCAAGATGGATGTACAGAAGGGCAATCAGCTGATGTGGTCTGCCACTGAGCTCAGCTGATCTTGTCAGCGCTGAGGCTGAATGTGAATTTGACCTGACTTGTGGATGCACTGAAAAAATGTTCAGAGACAAGTTTGTCCCTCATTGTTAGCATTCCTTTTTTAGGTTCACAGAGTAAAGTTCACACCTGTACCTTTCAGCACTGAATACCTAGATTCAGAAGAGCAGTTTGGTAAAACCATCCAAAATTACTTTAATAAAGTACAGCAAAGAGTTCATGGTCAGAAACACTGAAAGATCATTTATGAAAACCTTGAAAATTTCACACAAATCATTTGAAAGAAAAGCTCCTGTAGTAGAAAAAAACCAAACAAAAACTGGGTTACTAACATTTCATAAACTAAAGTTTGTTCATTATTCATTATTATTCAAGCATACAAAAACCACAAGTTAAAAAATATGTTACCTGATGTAATAAGATTGATATTATGTTTCGCTTTTTTCTGTTGAACCAAGATTACAATGACCACTTTGGCCACATTTAATGACTTCATCTCCCACGGGGTGGCTGTAGCTCAGGAGGTAGAGCAGGTCACCAATGATTGGAAGGTTGGTGGTTCGATTCCTGGCTACTTCAGGCTGCATGCCAGTGTGTCCTTGGGCAAGATACTTAACCCCAAGTTGAGTATGAATGTGTGTGTGAATGGTAGATAATCAAAGCACTTAGCTTAGTTACACATGGAAGTGCTTGTATGAGTGGGGTAAATGTAAACGTGTTGTGTGAGTGCTCAGTCAGAGTAGAAAAGTACTATATGAGAACTAGTCCGTCTACCACAAGCTTTGCTATGTCTTTTGTTTATACATTTCATACAATATTTGCAAATAATAAGAAACATAGACCCAGCTAGGGCTATTTATTTTACTGTTTATTACACAGACTGAGGAGAACTCGCTTCTCTGTTAATGTTCACCTTAAACATTGTACAACACTTGGTCCAAGGATTGTGAAATGCTGCAGTCAGCAGTTTTTGTTTAATTTGTAGGGGTAGTGGGTTAGTAACCTCTCAGTTAGTTGGACCCTGTCTGGCCCGCAGATCCAGCTCGGGCAGACTTCTGGAATATTCTGGAAATACATTTGTTGTGTGTGAAAAGTCAAATGGTTCATTAGCTGCACATTATAATAATAAAAAAGCACATATACAAACAGTGATGTTTTTCAAAAAATTGTTATACAATATTAAAAAGTTAAATAGTTCCAGCACCTCAGTAAACTGCAGGATCTTTGTCGCATCAGAGAGACGTTCTTGGGATAAATCCAACTACAGCAAAAGAGCAAATAAAAGAAGCTATCTTACATAAATATTACATTAGGTGTGCATTAGTGTGGATTATAGTGCTGTGCAATATTCATAGTTGTTTCATTAAGTTCTGCTCTATATTCAGTACTGTAGCATGATGACTGTATTAGACTCTGGTGTTGTTTGAAGTACATATGATAAATATCTATTGATTAGACTTCTGAAAAAAGGGAACCCATCAAATTCTATGAATCTCTGCTGCACCAGGATTTACTTTCCTAGTAGGTGGTATGAACGGTGACATGTCTGTGGTGGAGGTCTGTGGGGGTACACCTCTGAGGCACATCAAATATTGTGGGCGTCTTTGATAAAACTGCTGCTTTTGCACCTTGTCCCCTCCTTTTCTGGTACCCAATGTGATGTGACCTTTGTAAACTGGACTACAGTATAAAAGGATGCAGCCGCAGTAGCCAGAGTACCTTTGGCCCAGCTCTCCAGGCCTCTCCGGTCCCAGAAAAACCCTCAGAATGAAGCTTTCCTGCATCCTTCTCCTCTCCCTGGCCCTGGGATGGGCTCATTCGTAAGTAGTCTTGCATTATTAATGAAGGGACGAAACCCACGCAGTTTAAATGCTTTTTGATGTGTTTTTACTTCCTTCCACGCAGCTGCTAGTTTAACTTTTCTTAAAAGATAATAATAGTTTGTCTTATGGAAGGCATGACAATGGGCATCATGTTATGTCACTGGTGCTTATGATTGCAGTCTAAAGTGAATATCTGAAAAGTTTGCATCTTACTATATTTTTTTGTAGTAACTGCAGACATGATTACAGAACTCAAGCAAGGCTTTAATTCTGCTAAAGTCAGTTTTCATACCTCACTGAGGGTTGCAGAATTGAATAAGATTGGAAAAAAAGATAATAAAAACATTGTCACATACTTTGATGCAAAAACTGATGTCATATACTTTTTTTTTTTGTAAATAATTTGTAAAGCTAAAAGCCTGAGTCTAAGTTGAAATGGTCTGAGGTAATAATGTGCTCTTTTCTCTTCTTGTCCACCAGGCAAGAACATGGACATCCTCCTGGACATGGACATGCAGGACGTCCACCACATCCACCTGGACATGGAGATGCAGGACGTCCACCACATGTACATGGACATGCACCACGTGAGTTGAAAGATGTATTTTTATTCAGAGACTGCACGAGTGCCATCACATTATGTGTTATGAACTTTCTTTTCATGATTACCTAATATTCTGCAGATGGCCTTGACCGCTGTAAGGGTCTTGAGATGGATGCTGTTGCTGTGAATGAGGAAGGAGTTCCATACTTTTTCAAGGGTAAGTCCCTTGGGTAGATTATCTATTTTTACTCTGCACAAGGGGAATGTCGTCAGATTTTATCATTCTTTTAACAATGTGTTTGTTGATCAAAGAGCTCTAAACAAATAACCATTGTTTTTATTAAAATCATACTAGTTCTACTTCCTAAGAATAAAGCTTAAATTCACAGCTTGCACTAAGAGTGTGAATTAATCTACTTAAAGACTGTGTCCTGTATACTGTTTCCTACCAGGTGACCATTTATTCAAGGGCTTCCATGGCAATGCCGAGCTCTCCAATGAGTCTTTTGCTGAGTTGGATGACCATCATCACCTGGGCCATGTGGACGCTGCTTTCCGCATGCACTTTGAAGACAGCCCCAACGAGCACGACCGCATGTTCTTCTTCTTGGTATGGTCTAGCAAAGTTTGACTATGTTATTGATCAGAAGAGAGTTTGGCAACAGGCAAACAATTGAAAAACAAAGCAGTTTAAACAAAACAGGAGGGATTACAACACAAAGCAAGATGGTTTGCAAGACTAAACCTGGAAGGGAGACAACAGCTGTCACTGCAGACAGCCTGCAGGGACCAAAAGACAGTTAGGGTGCAAAGGAGGGATTTGCAGGTTCTGAAAAGGCAACAAAGATAATAAAGGCATGACAAAAAAAATTGAAAACTGCTGTTAGTATGAAGCGTTTGATGAATACATTTGATGAATAAATTGTCTCCCTTTCCACTTACAGACACAAACTGAAAAAGTGTCATCATAGATTATTTGATTTGACTGTAAAAGCTTTACAGCTCGTTATTTAAATCTGATACTTTTGGACATTTACTGCAGGACCACAAGGTGTTCAGCTATTACAAGCACAAGCTGGAGGTTGGCTACCCCAAGGACATCTCTGAAGTCTTCCCTGGAATCCCTGACCACCTGGATGCTGCTGTGGAATGCCCCAAGCCGGAGTGCGCTGAAGATTCCGTCATCTTCTTCAAAGGTAAATGCAATTTCTTGCTGACCTCAATGTGAGAAAACGGCAGTTATCATTCCTATGATATTGAAAGCATTTCTCACTATCTACTAAAGAAAAGCTATCTGTAGAATAATTTCAAAGCTTCAAACTACGTGTCTATTTTCTTCCTCAAGGGGATGACATCTACCACTACAATGTCAGAACCAAGGCTGTAGACGAGAAAGAGTTCAAGTCCATGCCAAACTGCACATCTGCTTTCCGCTTTATGGAGCACTACTACTGCTTCCACGGACACATGTTCTCCAAATTCGATCCAAAGACTGGCGAGGTGCACGGCAGATACCCCAAAGAGGCACGCGACTACTTCATGAGGTGCTCCAAGTTCAGTAAGTGAAAAATCAATATAAGTAATGTGATCGGATGTTTTCACCATGAACACACTGAAATGTATATAGTTAGCAACCATTATCAAAAGTTTATTTTGCCTAAAACGTGGAATGCATTATCTACACGAATTCCCATGGATTTTTCTTCAAATCCGGCGCAGGAGCAGATTTATGCAGTTTCTGAGGTGGCTCTGTGCTGACATTGTTCCCGTTTTGTAATTTGTCTAGAACAAATTTATGTATCATATGTGTCATTTTTTTAAACAAAAAAAAGCATACATACATTTATATGTATCATCTTTTTTTTTTTTCTTCTTTTTTTTTTAACCTCAGGTGATGACAGTGACCATCTGGAAAGAGAGCGATGCAGCCGTGTTCACCTGGATGCCATCACTTCAGACGACGCTGGAAACATATATGTCTTCAGAGGTGAGATTTGACATCAGAACAATTCTGAGGGAGTGATGTATAAAGTTTTGTGTAGTTCCAGCACCTAAATCAGTGTACAGTAGTGATGGCAGGTGTTTTGGTCAGCGCTAAGTTTGCCGTAGTTCTGGTGTTCATGGTTAAGTTAATCCCTTATTTTGCAGGCCACCACTTCATCCGTAAATTTGAAAACGACACACTGGTCAGTGACACCATCGAGAATGATTTCAAGGAACTGCACAGTGAGGTGGACGCTGTTTTCTCTTACGAGAATCATCTTTACATGATCAAGGTAAACTACAGAAGCAAGCACAAAGACACACATTTCTGATCCTGTCATTACCTCCCCGAGGCGGAAACACCACCATGTGTAACTGTGTTTTTTTTTCTCCTCAGGATGACCAATTGTTTGTCTACAGAGTTGGTGAGCCCCACACCCACCTGGATGGTTACCCCAAGCCTGTGAAAGAGGAGCTGGGCATTGAGGGCCCCATTGATGCCGCATACGTCTGCGAGGATCATCACATTGCTCACATCATCAAAGGTACAAACACAGGCGAAAACGCAGTTACCAGTAGGATTGCTTTGAAAATTTCTGTGTTGTTAGAGTCAGACTATACATGCAGGTACATAGTCTAGTAGTTATTTATACTCCTGAGATCACTTTTTAACTAAAACCAAATCCTAGTTTGATGTAAATGCCTTAGCAAATCACCGGATTACCACTTACTTAAAAATACTCAGGATAGACTTTTAGATAGATGCGTTACCTACATCTTTCTGCCTTTTTTCCGTCAGGTAATCACATCTATGACGTGGAGTTGAAAGCTAGCCCTCGTACTGCAGGCAACAAGCGTCCAATCGCACTCTTCAAGAAGGTTGATGCTGCCATGTGCGGCCCTGAAGGAGTTAAAGTGTTTGTAGGAAATCACTTCTACCACTTTGCTAGCACCATGTTGTTTGTTGCTGGTAGGGCCCTGCCTGAGCAGCACAAAGTGTCTCTGGAGCTGTTTGGCTGTGATCACTAAGATGCTTGCACAACAGGACTGACTGGGTTTTGTAGAACCGCACGTACAACACAGTGAAATATGGAAAAACAAAAGCACCAACAACTTCAAGCAGGAGGCGCTGCACAATTCACCAAAATTTTACTGATGCAGTATTTCATACCCATTGTTTTCCTCCTGTGTCTTACCTCAAAATAACCTTCTTTATCCCATTTAGAAGGCTATTGTTTTTCATACTAAAGCTCTGTGATCCTCCTTGCAAAGTGTGCTACCGAGAAGGGGGATGTTTTTCTGCGATTTGTTTTGTAGTGTTGTTGTGAATAAAGCAAAGTGGAAACATTCAAGAAGGCGTACGGTGCTGATTTATTTCTGGGATTCTGTGAATAATCTTCTTGGAAACTTCTCATGACTCTACACTTATGAGGACAGAGAAACTTTCACCAAAACAGTTCATTTTCTTAATATCCATCAGAGAAAATACTTTCTGCACAGTACACACAAACAACACAAAAAATTTGAGTAGACTGTCACTAATTTATGAGGTCACCTAGCCACTGTCATTAAAAATGTATACATGTTATTTATAAACCTAGACAGGGTCCTATATTTGAACATAAAAAGTTGGCAAATGCAAAATATAAATATGCTATTCGATTAATTAGAAAGAATGAGCAAACACTGAGGGCTGATTTCTTGGCTAAAAAACTGGTAGGTAAGGATACAAAAGCCTTTTGGAAAGAGGTAAAAGCTATTAATAATAGTAAACCTTCTCTTCCTTGCCCCTCTGGGGCTAATCTGATTGCAGATCATTGGCAAAAGCTCTATAGCGAGCTATTTACTTGTGTTCAGAGTGAAACCTACCAGGTTAATAATGTTAATTTTGTAGAAATTATCAGAACTCACAAGGTTTATCAAGCAGTTAACAAACTGCTTTTAAATAAATCTACAGGAATGGATTTTATTTCTGCTGAACATCTCAAATTTGCAAGTTCGAGGTTAGCTCCTCGTCTTGCCTTGTGCTTCACTGGTTTTATTGTGCATGGCTTTATTCCTGACTCCTTGATGAAGGTGCTTCTGTCTCCTGTGATTAAAGGAAAAGCAGGAAAAGTTGGCAGCTCTGATAATTATAGACCCATTGCACTTGCAAGTACACTGTCTAAAAATGTTTTGAACTAATTCTCTTACCAAGATTTGAAAAAATAGTAATGTCTACAGACAATCAATTTGGGTTTAAGTTTAAACATGGCACTGATCTGTGCGTATATGGTCTAAAGGAAAGAGTGAATAATTATAAAAGCAAGAACTCTACAATCTTTCTGTGTTTCTTAGATGATACCTTTGACCGTGTAAACCACAGAAAACTATTTTTAAAATTGAGTCAAGCTGGTGTGTCTAAATATATAGTAAGATGTTTGTCTTATTGGTATGCCAATCAAACCATGCAGGTTAAGTGGGACAACAGTGTGTCTGAACCCTTCCAGGTCAGTAATGGAGTCAGACAAGGAGATATCCTATCCCCTGCATTGTTCAGTTTTTATATGAATGACCTTTCGAAACAGTTAGATTTTTGTAGAACTGGCTGTATAGTTGGAGACACAATTGTAAACCACTTGATGTATGCTGTTGACTTAGGAGTTTTTAGTCCAAGTTCAGCTGGTCTTCAGAAGCTGCTTAATGTGTGTTCGGTATACGGTGAACTACATGATGTTAAATTTTATCCATCAAAAAGCGTAATTCTGATATGTCGCGCTAAAGAAGACAAATATAGGGTTTTCCCTAATTTTAAGTTGGGATTTTACTGAACGTCACAAATGAAGTAAAATATCTCGGTCATGTGCTGACAGACCGTCTATCAGATGATGAGGACATTTACCGTCAGGTTCGAATGTTATATGCTCAAGCTAACGTTTTATCTCGGAAATTTGGATATTGCTCTGATGAAGTTAAACTGAACTTGTTCAGATCATATTGTACTTCCCTGTATACGGCACACCTACGTATGGTGCAATTATAAAAAAGCTAAATTGAAGGTGGCTTATAATGATGCATTAAGACTTTTGTTAAAGAAGCCCAGATGGAGCAGTGCCAGTGAACTGTTTGGTTCTTTTAATGTCAGCTCTTTGATGGCTGTTTTAAGGAATCTTATGTATACATTTATTTGCTGACTAAATGAGTCCAATAATAGAATTAACAAAAGGACAGACTGCACTGTCTTAAGTAGGGCAACTGCCCGAAACGTTACTTTTTTTCAAGGTGGATTAAAGATTTTTCCAGGAGCTCTGCAGGTGTGCAGTCTGTCCTTTTGTTATGCTGTTGATTTTTTTGACCTGCACCCGCTTTAATTGGATGTGCGTGCTTTTTCTCTTTCATTTTCCAATAATAGAGTTATCATGCTGTTGACTAACATTAAATATAGTGCAGTAAGATATACATCTGTCTATTGGAAACATTGGTATGACTGCCTCCTAAAAGATTAGGAATCTTTTTATGTATTTTATTATTATTATTTTATTATTTTTCTCTTTTTCTTTTATCTTTGATTGTATGATTAATTATGTGATTTGGACTACAAGTCTGTAATAAATCTATCGATCTAGCTAGCTAGCTATCTAGATATAGATATAGATATCTATTTATCTATATTTATAAGGGTTCATTAGACAGTCTCCATTTCTACTCATACTCTTTTCCTTTCTTCCAATAGCTGATATACTGTCTAAAAGACATTGTAAATCAGCAGTTATTTGCATTTTTTAGGTGGAAGTATACTGATTATTTGCCATGGAGTAGCAGCCTATCTGGAGTGCACTCTGGCTCTTGTCCTGTGACAGCTGGGGTGGACTCAAGGATAAGAAGTTGAGAAAGAAGTGTAAATAAAATGTATTTTAGAGGTTTAGAGGCAGAACTGTTTACAAATGTACTTCATTTCCAGAGGAGGAGAGTTTCCAGCCCTTCACCAGCAGAGGGCAGAAGAGTTCCACTTCACTGATCTGCTGCTTCATGGAGCTAGAATGAGGATGATGCTTCTGTCTTTGCTTCTTCTGTAACTCTTTTGCTTTGTGCAAAGAGTGAAGCTCAGATAAGTCAGAGCAGGTGTTAAGTCATCTTATTCCTGTGAGGCAAACAATGAGAATGAGATTTGAATTAGCCACAGGAAGCTTTGGCATCAGACTGAAATGTGGAGAAAGTCAATTCCTCTTCTTGTGAACTCCTACAGACTGCAGCTGGTAAAAACACAAAATTTGTGACAGAAAACTGATTTTTTTTCCTACCTGGTAAATAAATTGTGAATGGTAAATTATTCAGTGTATGACTTTTGCGAAATGCTAACGGCTAAGCTTTTTGAACTCGGTCAACGTAACATTACACAGTGTTCAAACCCCAAATCTGCCAGGATTTCTTCAGTTCTGTTGAACTTGGGGTTTAAAAATGAAGACAAAGACTCAAATATTTCAAATTTCTGAATTCTGACCTGTAAAACAACACAACATTTAAACATTGGCACACACATACATTTTTGGTGCACATCTAATAATAATAGTGTTAATGCTGTATGGCTATCCTCAATCCTGCCTGCCTGCCTTTGTCTTTGTTTTGTTTCAGGTCAGTTCAGTTTTATTGATGTAGCATCAATTCACAGCAACAGTACAGCCACCTCAGGGTCCCATTCAAGTGAAGATTGAGATATTATAATATTAGAGAGCAAAGCCCTTTTTCTTTTTAAAAATGATATTTATTTTCCAAAAAAACGATCTCTTTGCTTGCCTTCAAAATAAAGGCTTAGGGTCAGAGTTCAAGGTTCAACTTAAACCTCACAAAGTAAACAAAAAAGTATCCTGACTCAGGAACTATGGTTGAGATAAAAAGAAATAAATAATTTGTGATTATTTTGTACGAGAACAAGGCTTTAGTTAGAATTTCCGTTTAAAGGTACAACACCTAACAGTCTCATTGATTTTTATTCAGCATAACTGTGTGTTTACTTTTGGTGGCTTGTCACCAGCCTCATATCCACTTTACCCCAGCCAACCCACGGGCTGATGTGTACAGTCACATTATGACATCACCGTTCAGCATGGCGGCCGGGGTGGGCTGCAACAAGCCACAGCGCCTGTATAAGAGGTTCACTCATATAGGTAGTAATTCCTATCGTGTTAGCAAGCACTGTTAACAATTACTTCAAAAAAAATGTAATTAAATAGAATAGCAGCAACATGACTTCACTGATTAAGAAGGAAGTAATATATTTCATGTTGATGTGTCAAATTCAATTCATATGCGACCCCAAGAAAACTCATACTTAAACATAACAGTTACAATAGGGAAATAAATATATCTAGTAAAGTTTCGTCCCGTCCTTAATGACCTGTGCATCACGCAGCTCCAAACTGACGCAATGGGATGATGTCAGGTTCATGACTGGGGTTGATCCGCTTCATCGGATCACACAATCCCTTACTTCACCCCACCGGCTGCTGTGATGACAATGGAGGGAGAAACACTGAAGCCCTTCAGCGGCCCTGATATGATGCCACAATCGACTACAGAGGCCGCCAGCCCGAGAACACACATACATCAAATCTGTGTCTAATGAGAGGAACACTGTTTGACAGAGAAACTGTAAGCTCAGTGGTTTCATTTACTGCTCTGTAACTGGATCAAAGTACTGCAGCAAGCATTTCAAGCAGCTATCCTCCGAGGAAGAAATCAATCGTTTTAGCAAGTGAAATATGTTTTTTATTTAACCTTTATTCAATTATTTTAGTTCCACTGAGGTTACCGACCTCCTTTTCAAGAGAGACCGGACCAGGAAAGCATCATGCTGAAGTGACTGAGCGTTACAGTGGCTGCAGGAATTATGATGGGAGGAAATCAGGAAATATTGCTGTTACAGAGCAACAAAGTGTGCAAAGAAAGGAGGCTGAAGTCCATAGATCAATAAATCATCAGGATATTGTGTTTCCAGCTTCACACTAACAGTAAAGTGCAATTTTTGTCATGCATCCTTTGAAGTAGTAGTACATGGTACTGTGTGAGTGTGTGAGTGTGTGAGTGAGACAGAGAGAATGTGAGGTGCTGTGTTAACTCCAATAAAACATAGCAAAAAGACATTAACAATCATCACAAGCTTTTACTTTGACACATCTTTGGTTGCAGAGGCTCACACATACAAATAACTCTCCATATTTCCTGTTTTCTCTTCTGTAGCTGTTCGACTGTTTGGCTGTGGGAATGTGCATTATGCTTATGCATGTGTGCGTATTTGTGTGCATGTGCATGCATGTGAATAGTCTTCTTGCTGTTTCTGATGCTGCTTAATTAACTGGACTGGGAGGTTGACGGACATCTGCTCCCAGCCTGCCGTTCAGGGTAGCTTGACCCCCACAAAATGTGTGTCTGTGTGTGTCTGTGTGTGTAGAACAAGCAGGTATGGACATTGGCCAAGACTGTGCCAGATAAACGTTGGCTCTCATGACCAGATGGTGCCAGCTAGCGTCCCCTCTGTAGATTGGTGACCGCTAAAAACACTCCCTCGGATGTAACCCTGGTGCCCTGCATCAAACTGTCAGAGAGAGCAGCAAAACCAGTCTGGTAAAGACACACAGAAAGGACCAAAACACATGCACATCCACACACACTCAGATGAAATGATGTGGATAATGCTGCTGGTCACTCATTGGTCATTTTACCCTACATGTAGTCTGACAGGTATGATGCCACTATGATGATCACAGGAATATTTCTTACATTCATTCTTGTTTGGGGTTTTTTTCCTTTTAATATACAGTGAGCCAGATTCACCAGTTACTGTTACTGGTGCTGTTTCTTCTCTGTACAATATCCGTGCTGAATTTCCCCATCATCGGACTAATAAAGGGATTTCTTATCTTGTCTAAAAATGAGGCGCCTTCAGATGATGTTAGTCCTTTCTATGGGACATGGAAACACTGGAAGGGCTATTATAAGAGGAAATAATCAAATCTTATTTTAATTATTGGGGGGCTTTTAGTAATCTTTCATTCAGGTTACAAATGTTGGATACTTTTAGGATTTAAAGGCCAGATAAGTTTACATCTACACTCTTTATGAAGCTGTTAACAATGAGCTCCAGCTGTGCACTGCTTTTTGAACATTCGCAGAAGTAAAAAATTATTTGAAAAGGAGGATTTAATCTTTACCACGATTTTAGAATCGTATTGAGTACAGTATGGCTCAAGCTGTCAAATGTAGCATTTGAAAATGTAAGTTGGCTGTTTTAAGGAATCTTATGTATACATTTATTTGCTGACTAAATGAGTCCAATAATAGAATTAACAAAAGGACAGACTGCACTGTCTTAAGAAGGGCAACTGCCCGAAACGTTACTTTTTTCAAGGTGGATTAAAGATTTTTACCTCCCTTCAATGTTTTGAACAGCTTGCTTGCTATTTTTTTCTAAAAAAAACAAAGTTCATTTTTGCTTAATGAGTAACAGGTTGGTCCTGTTACTAGCTTCTTTCCTGGAGAGCTACCTCCTTTCTGTGCTGTAATAACTCTGAAACTGCCTAAACGGTATCATGGAGCAAAGGCTCGCTGCTGATTTGTCAGCCTATTTGCTGCATGAGGTGATTGTGCATGAGCATTGTGTGAATGCTGTTGATATTGCGGTATACAGCACGCTAAAGAGCCAAACTTTGCTATGTGTAATTAATGCTATGTGGAAGACTGCAGTTTATTAACAAATTTATCAGGTTATCTTTTCATCCATAATTGACCAGAATTCAATACTTAGAAGCCTCAGCACCACAAAACACTTTATTTTTTGATTGCTTAAATGTTTTGTCTAAAACTGCCTCCTTCTCCAGCTGTTCTTTTCTTTGTTGCTATCCCTCCCTGAATACACCTTTCTACTCATTAACTTCTTCCGTCTTCATTTGCCTCTACTTCAAACTTTTTTTTCACTGACTTCCTCTGTGTCTCAGTCTCTGCAGTTGGCAGTGTGCCTGGTCTGCTGCTGTTTTTGCTGCCTTGCTGTTTGCCCTCTCCCCCCCTCTTTCCCCTCCTTCCCTAAAATTGCCACCACCTCCACATCCTATCCCATCACTTCTTTCCTCTCTGCATGTCTAACCTTCCTCCCCCTTCCACCTCCTTCCCAGCGTCTTGTGGATTGGGTTGTGCAGAGCTGTCAGTCCCTGGCTGGGCCTGCCAAGCAGCACGTCCCGGTCAGAGGGGAGGCCGGGGCAAATGGTCGGGGCGTCGTTGTGGGTCCAGCCGACCTCCCTCCACTGAGCAGAAGACCCCCTCAACAGATTGAGCCTCCAGCTGGCCGGCACGGGGCCCGCCATGGCCCCATGCTGAGGGCACACATGCCACAAAGCACAAATTCCCACTTGCACACAAACATGCGCACATATACTAACATGTGCATGTATAAGACACATGCTTGCTTGAACAATGACACAACAACCCTGTCTCTCAGAAATTATGTGTCTATATGATTAAAGTGTAAAAACAAATATGCTGTGAAAGAATCATAACAGGGACCTGATTTTATTTCCTTCAAAGTAACAAAAAAACAGTATTAGTTATTATGTTTAGTTATTATATTTTGCAAGCTTCAAATACATCATAACTAAACATAATAGTTTTCATATATGATTTTTCCCCCGTCACAAACCCCTCTCAAATTAATATCAACTCACAACTTGTCACTCACTGTTTAGGGACCCACAGCTTCAGATTTGCTCTAGAGAAAGATTGAAAAACTCCACAACAGGACAACGGTCCTTTTAACTCTATGTCCAGCAAACCAAAGCATGATCAACCTGTCAATGGGATTTTACATCCTAAAACTAACAAAAGATCAGATCCCAGGGATTTCACCCAGGGGGTCTGTCTGTCTGTCTATCTTTCTTTCTTTCTATTTTTTCATGCGTGTGTGTTTTGGGGTGCATTAGTTGATTTGTTAATTTGTGTAATATTTGCAAACTTTGTATACTTAAGATTTTTCAATAAAGGAGATTGAGTCTTTCTTTCTTTTTTACATATAGTTGGCTACAAATGCAATTGTAAACACCAAGATATGCTTGGGTGTTTGATTACAGTGTGCCCGTGTAGATGTAAGTTTAACCTTTACTCTGCATTGCCTTGTAAAGGTGATTTTGGAGTTACAAATGGAAAAGATTTTCCAGTTTGACCCTTCTAATTCTTCCCTTCATGTTTTTTGCTACCTGGGAACACAATGTACTGATTTAAAACGAAAAGAAAAGAAGTAGTTCAAAACTTCTACACTGCCCTAAACCTCATATGTTGAACATACAGGTTTTGTTCAAAACTATAATAACTGTAGAATAACTGAGGGGAAATAAATAAAGATCCTGGGGTCTTGATTAAGTGTTTGGT
>VUQJ01010432.1:22119-33814 GCA_015108635.1 Andinoacara biseriatus
CTGAAGCATAAGCTTAGCTGGAAATGCTAATTAAAAGAGACAGTGTTATTTCCTGTTACCTGAGCCTCCCACTTTTCTCACATGTCTCTACTCTCAGGCTGCTTTGCCGGCAAATTGATCCAACACTGCCCCGTCTAATATCCCTATGCACCTCATCGTCCTCCTCTCTCTGCTCTGTTTATGCACATCTGGAACATGCTGGTGCAACTTCAACTGTGTTTTGATGCACAATAATTAAGCAGTATCCACTTTCTGATCTCCCCTTCCTGTCCGCTTGACCAAAGGCAGGAATATTGTGTGTGTATATTCACGTCGGATGTCGTCAGACCGGCTGTCGTCTTTTCATTATGCTCTCTTCTGTCCTTTTACACAACACTCACACACACAGTTGGCAAACTAAAGCAACTCTTTGGATCAGATTTCTCAGTGCTAGAAGATCTAAAAGCCACAGATGGGGTTACCATTTTCTGTTGAGTTTTGCTGGAATTGCTTATCATTTATGCTTTTAGTCTTTCAGCTTTAAAAATATTTTAACTTCATACTGACACTGAAAGGGCAGCAAATGAAGCTTATTCATAATTTTGCCTGTCTGTCTGGATAAACAAAATTCCAAAAGAAAACCAAACTGTGGGTTAAAACGCAACATAATCTGGAGACTTGCACAGGCCACTTTTCCCTCTGTTACATTTTTGGGGTAAAAGCAGTGGCAGCTCCTTGTGTGATGTGTGCCCACAGTAGTAATGGATGCTGATGAGGCTGGGTGTGCTCTGTGACCTGTGCAGTCTTATGGTGAGGTCTGTTAACTAGCCTGCTGATATGACCATGCTGCTATCATTAATCACACACTTCCCTCTTTTTGGCTGTCAGCATGCAGCCCACCGTGGATGTATTAGGGGAAGCTTGTTGTGGTGGCAGTGTTGCAGGCTGTTGTGCAGTGTTATACTCACAGGGGAAAAAAGTATTGTTTTCATTTGTGCTCAGTGAGGGTTGCTCTTCACAAATATTTGATCATTTTCTGGGAAACTGTCATGTATTTAAAAACAAAACAAAGGATCAGTTGTACAAGATTTTTTTCTATTTATTAATTAAAAAAGGTGGCAGACACTCCCTGAGCCTGGTTCTGCCAGAGATTTCGTTCTGTTAAAGGGAGTTTTTCCTCACCACTCTTGCTTAATGCTTGCTGTGATTTGGCACTATATAAACAGTGCGTTATCATAATTTTCAGGCTTAAATCCATCCATCCAACTTTATCCTTGTTTTCATTCATTCTCTCTATAATCTAAAGAAACTCGGCAGACTGATAACTTTATTATTTGCAGCTTTGCCCTTTGTGTTTTATCTCTCACTATGCATTATTCTTTTGTTAGTCCTCGTCTTATTCTGTACTAGGCAAAGTTTTCCTTTTCAGTACTTCTGTCCTGAATTATGTCTGTTTCAAATTGAGCTGCTCATTTTAAAAATATACATAAATTGGATAATATTGTAAAAGAAAAAAATCCACTAGAAGCAGAAACCTTATTGTACGAATATATGCATTAATATGGTCTGTGCTCCTAAAGCAGCTAAAGCATTGCTGGTTTAACTGTGCTGGTCTCGTCTACTTCTGCTCTTTCATTTTCCCCCTGCTCTGTTCCTTTGTGCTCAGTTTGGCACTGCAGATGCAATTTGGGCTCATCCTAGTGGTCTGCACCCATACGAGATATGCAGCAGTCAAGCTGGTAAAATTTCACTCTGCTTTTTCTTTCTTTGCTTTTCCAAATTGAGATATTGATCCAACATGCAGCCAAGCCCAGCAGGCAGAAGTAGCTGCACAGACACACAACAATCCTAGGAGAATAGGAGGTTTCATCATGGAGGCTCGGTGAATATAAGCTTTGTCGTCAAATGTCAGTTTAAGTATAATTTTCCAATTTATTCAGACTGACTCATTCCTGGAGTCTGTTGGTTTCACTTAAAATAATCAAATAAACTAGGATTGTCAGTGTGGGAGTGCTGTTTCTCTTTGTAATTTTATCATTTTAAGAGACCCAGTCGTATACTACAGATCACACAGAAACAGGGCCAAGGTAGAGGGAGGGATGTGTGGGTGGACAGGTCTCTGGTCATGACAGATAGCTGGCATTAGAGGGTGTCAGCTGGCAACTGTGGTACTGTTGGGAAAGAGATGAGCATGGTGGAGAGGAGAGAGGAAGAGTGAAGGAGTTAATGGGCTGTTTGGCTCTCTTTAGCTTGTCTGCTCCTAATGGCTTTGCAACACAAGGATAGACAGCAGGAGAGAACACGCAAACACACGCAAAAGCACACTCACTTACAAACACACACAGGCCTGCTGTCTCCACTCTGGTTATGAGCCTTAGATGATTAACAGCTAATTAGGGCCCAATCTGGAAAGGCCATTAAAAGCCTCTCTCAGTAAAGGATTGTGCTGCTCTGCAAAGCGGCAGCTTGTTTTTGTTGTTCAGAGTTGCATGGTTGGTTTAAAAAAAAAAAAAGATTTAAACCTGACATCAAACTGTAGCCTGGTTCATAATGCCGTAAGTTATTGCTAATGTTTAGTAAGAAGTGTGTTGCATGGCAACAGATTAACTGCGAGTGTGTGCCTACACAGTTTATTTTTCAACGGCTTCACTTGAAAACCACAGGTTTGAAGAATAGTTGGATTTCAGAGACTCGTTGGAGGAGCAGCACCTCAGCGCCTTAAGGGAACTGCCTGCAGTGTACTTGAATGATTTCTCGTAAAGGCACACTCCTTTTTTCGTGCTCCATCACACACCCATACATACATCCATGTGGAGACACTGGGGTCTTGAGCAGCATGCCACAGAGATCAGGGGCTGCTTGTTGTTTTTACCAGGAGGTCGAAGGAGAGGTTAAGAACTTGATCCCTCCTCCACCAGATAACTACATTTCTCTGGGCACTGTCAGCCACTCTGACATTCGACTATGTACGACCATGCCACGCTTTTCAGGCCTGTTAACCATTAGAGCGATAGCAGGTGATTTTGTGTGTATGCTTGTGTAAATTTGAGTGTGTTATTTGTCTGAACATCAGTGTTTACCTGTACTGTCATGGGTCCAGGTTTCAGTGAAGCTACTGAGATGGGGGCAGGCTATTAAAGCAACCATCTGCTGTGGGTATTTTTTTAAATGCTAGGCTGAGCTAACCGATGCTGATTTTAAAAAGAGCGAACACAAAATTACATTTTTATTTATTCTAAATTGTCCATAGATTGTCTAGTCTATGTATGGTCTACATTTTAGTTAGTTTAATATCAGATATTCGTGTTGAATTAAATCTTTATAATCACCAAACAACTTGTGCCTAAAATGTAATATATGTTTAATAAAGCAATAATAGCATTATTAAAAAAATATCTTTCTAATCAGAGAGATTTAACTCTATGGTTCTCATTACATGCACATGCAGAGGCTTCTTATGTCTTTGTCATGTTTCAGTAACCATTTAACGACACTTTGCGGTGCTCATTTGCTGCTCCATACTTCAGCTGTTTGGTTTCCTTCAGTCATCTGTGCTCTTGCAGTGCTGCTGACAGACCTGCAAACCTCACACATGGTAGAGACAGGCATGCATTACTTTTGGCCTTTTCTGTCTTATAAAATATCAGCTCACTCAAAGAAGTGACAGAGGCATCAGCAGAGGGAGGCTTTCTTCTTCACGAATGGGCAAAGCCGACTGAGTGATTGGTCAGAAACGACGTTACGGGGAGTGCTGGCCACAGTTTGACTCTCTTACAGTACAAGACACTGTGGATGTTGGATAACTGTGTAACTCATCAAAAGCAAACGTTATACCCCCCCACTGGTTTATTTCCTCTTTGCAGAAACCCTGAAACTGTCATTTTGTTGAATTCTTGTAAAGTGTTAATTCCTGTGCCGTTATGTTTGATTTTCCATGTGACTGGAAAAGCAGTAAAATGTGTTACATACTGTATGCTACTTTAGATTTCAAAAAGAAGAACTTCTGTGCTTCCAAGTTGTAATTAAATAACCCTACCAGATTAGAGTGTTCAGGTCAGTCTTGTCTCTGTATCACCAGGCACAATATTACATTATTCAAATAATGTTGCATTATTATGATCCAGATCATCTTTACATGCTGCACAAATTACAGGCTGGGGTTGTGAGTATCCATCTGAGCTTTGCTGAATTATGAATTCTTCCTGATGTCTGACAGTAATGCTCTGTTGCTAACCTGAAGTTGCACATACTGTACATTATATACAGTCAGTCTGCTGATAAAGAGCCAGATTTTGCTTACAAGCTTCGAGTGTCTCTAGTAATGAATGGCAATCATGACCATTTCCACAAAGAGTTTATCAGTGATGCGTTTGCTTTTTTTTCAAGACCTTTGTTCACACCTCAGGGCTTGGATACATGTATGATCATATAATTTTAGGGAGGAAGTATACTTTAGTGTCTAAAATGACATATGCATTCTAACATGGAACACACTGTGTACTTTTTAAAGCTCCAGCATTTAGATTTAAGTAGCTGGTATTCTGCAAGAACTCAGTAACTGAGTTTGTGCTGTGTGTTTCATAGTCATTTGGAGTTACAGCTGTTATTGTGATGACATCACAGCAATCCCGCCTGCAGAGGTACGTCTACATGGCTGCTAAAAGACAAATGACACATTTATTTGAGCCATATCACCTTTACCCACTCCCCACGCCGTACTCATACACTCACCCCATTTGAAATGCTCTCTCTGAAGTTTGTCAGTTTTATGTGCTGACAGCCCTTCACACTTCACAAAAGCTATGCAATTATGAAACCCATTATTCAACAGAAATGTTATTGCATTAAGATATGACAATCTTGTATATATATATGATTTTTGATATCTGATGACATAATTTAAAAGACTTGCATAAACATTTTAGGATGTTTGTTTTGATGCACGATTTGTCCGGGAACTGTATCTGAAATGTAAGAGAGTGGACTCAGAAGACAGAAATGTCTCACATTTTTTCCCACAAGACACATAGCCAGACATGATAGCTCCCCAGCTCAGACCACCAGCTACACAAAGTCAAAGATCATGGCTGTTTACATTCACCTCTCATCCGTACTGCACTCTCTGATCAGACACCCACTGGGACTCACATAATGCCGTTCCCACCCGCCTCCACAGCTTCTTCTCACAGTAACCCCATAGGAACCCATGTATGAGCTGAGGTAAACCACTGCAATGACCAGTCACTAACCACTAAGAAATGCGTTTGCACTTGTGAATGACTGAGTGAGTGAAAAATCTTAACATTGCACAGCCTCATGTAATAGAGCACGGTTTACCACGTTAGCCTTGTGCTAATCTATCCCCTGGCGTCTCCACTGAAAGCCTTGTTGTTGGATGGGAACTAGCACGTGGGGTAGAGGGAGGTTATCTGGCTAATATCAGGCAGCGCTCACTGAAGGGGTATTGTCATGCATAAGGGCAGACATGTTTACTGTGTGCTCGGTGTTTTACGAGCTGTCCCCCCTTCTTCTTCGCCTCCCTCTCTTTCCTGCTCATCCCCCCCTCCTTTCCTTTATCCTCCTCTTCAATGACGTAATGGAGGAGACCGATGAGAGCCTGAGAAATAGGATGATCTACTCCTGCTGACACACTCACTCACTAATGTTGTCTTTCTCCTTTTCCTGCACTCCTCCACACTTTCATTTTACTTCTGCCAAAGTGTACTGAAACACTTTTTCGGCAGAATTACTCTGTGCTACCTCTCAGAGTCCTGAATATCAGTGTTGTGATCTTGGCTGTATTTAAACAAACACTTGTATTTAAACTGTACCCCACCTCAAATGCTAATATAATCCTTGGAGCATGAACGCAGATAAGTTCTTTTTAAAAATGTAGTGTTTTTCATACTCGTATTATCCATATAAGAAGGAAATATAAATACATAAGGAACATTCACAGTCCCTAGAAGATGGTTGACATTTTAAAAGCAAAGGCACTGGTGATTATATGGATAAAATTGTGTGATAGAAATTGTATTCAGTCCCTCTTTGGTGTCTTAGCATGCTGGCATGTTAATATTTTGTGAGTATTTTAGCACGTTGTGTTGAAGTTTAGTGCAAAGCTGCACAGGGATGCTTGCTGTATACTCTTGTTCTTGTATTTGTGAGTGTTTATTTAGTTGTACAATATATTTCTGAAACTGAATTAAAACTGATCACATTTAATTATCGCATGTTCCTTCTTCATATCCGAAGCATAGTTTCTGGGTTTTCTTTAGGATGTATTTATCCTTTTGAGCTGCTGGTCATCTTTGCCTTTTGCTCATTTTATGCCCACACATATACACACAGGCATGTACATACATAGACGCACACTGACAAGCTGCAGCTCCACATGACCCAACACATAATAACCTCTGCTTAAAGGCTAACTACACTCAATCTAATCAGTTGAGCCATTCATTCTAATCATCTCCACTCTGTGTTGAGAAGCCTCCACACCTTCAGACAGTCCCTCAGCCAACTCTAATCATCTGAGACAATAATGCTTCTCTCAACAGCTATCCAAATATTCTTTCATCCACAAGCAGAAGCCTTCTTCACCGGTTCTGTGTTTAATCAGCTCCTAATGTTGACTTTGCTTTTGCTCACTTGATCCCATTGTCTTGTGGCACTGGTGAAGTATTTGCTAGCTTGTTAGCCTTTGGGAGTGGAGGCGGACATCTGGTTAGATCCTCTGCAGGTGATTGGGAACAGTGGCTCAGTTTTCTTAATTAAGCAGTTTTCTCTTGGTGCATGCCAGTAGTAATAATAATGATAATAGTAATAATAATAATACTCTCTTTTTAAGATTTTTACAGGGTCTTATCTTTTATTAGGATTCTTGCAATAGCTGAAATTTAAAGAGACAGACACCACAGCATTATTGCCTTCTAACTTGGATTCAGTGTCGTTTGCATCTCAGTCAGTAGTGTTTACTCCATTGTCTGGGCTGTAAATTGGATCAAATCCACCGTGATGTGTTTGTTTTGTGGAGACTTTCCCCAATCGCTGCTCATTTTGCTTCTTTTCATCCCTTAACATGATATTCTTGCTTTTCAAGTGGGCAGGAGATGATGAGAAAGATGGGAGGAGATAGCGGCAGAGAATTAGGGTTAGAGTTTCAGGTTCCACTTGCTGACGAGTGCCTCCATTGAACCATATCCAGAACTCTCACAGTTGTGACCTGTCTAATTAGTTGAGCCGGAAGGGAGGTGGGGTTTGGGACTGAAGTAACACACACAGCCCATCTGGGTTTTTCTTGGTGTGTGTGAATATAAGAATAAAGGAAATGGTTTGTTAGCTGCATGGCTGCTCTAAGGATCTCATTCCTTATGTCATATGTTGGTTTTTTTTTTTTCCCTCCTTCCTCTTCCGTGCTGGGGGGCCCCCCTCTCTTCTGGCTGTTTACAGGCTTCGGCTGCGTGCTTCAAAATGACAATCAGCTTCTCATTTACTGCAAGCTAATAAGCCCTTTAATCAGAGTGCTTGTCAACCTCAGGGCAAGGAAACTCCAGAGGAGTTGATCCTCAGGATCAGATGACTAGTAGAGAGAGCTGGAGGAAAAGAAAGCAGTGAGTGAGAGAACAAGCAGAAGGGAAAAGAAAGGGTGCTGCTGAACTTGGAGGAGGAAAAGAGAGTCAGAAAATGAGAGATAATAAAGCTGTATGTAAGGTTAAAAAGACTAGACTGGTTTCCACTAGACATTGTTTGATGTGCAGATTTGCTGGGGTTATATTTTTAGATTTAACAAAATGCTCAAAAACAAACATGACGAAACAAACCTCGATCCGACTACTGATTCAGTGTTCTTGGATCACAGTTTTTGAACGTGACAACACAATGTTTGACTGTCACCCATACTAAATGTGGTTTTCAGGATGTTTTTAATCAACTTGTTCTTAAGCAGTCATTTTAATATATCCAAATCTGACAAGTGTTTGTTTTATGCATCCGTAATCAATACAAAAGAAAACAGTCTGCCGCTGACAACGGGTCTGCACACAACATGTGCATTTAATTACACACCCACACCATGAGCGACACACACACACACACACACACACACACACACACACACACACACATACACTTTGCATCACTGTTGGCATGCAAATGAGCGGATTGATTTGTTAAGTGATGTTTTAACATCCTTACGGACAGCTCTTCATAAGTCCTTAAAAGGGTTTTTAAGGACCAGTGAGGCAAGGAGGAAAGCGTTCACTGTCACCTCGTTAAGACTGAAGTGAAATCCAGCTCAATCCAGACCATAAAGCTAACCACAAACCACAGCGTGGCACAGAAACGTCACAGATAGACCCAGTGTAAACCTGCAGTATGGACATACACTTTTACTTTTAACCAGAGAAAGATAATCACTACAAGAGGTCCAACATGAGGTTAAAATAAAGATCATAAATTTCCCACCTGCGAGCAGAAAAAAGCTTTTCAAGATGAGGCTGTGGTCTGGTTGCTGACTCGAGATCAGACGTTCTCAGTTTTGCTTCTCAGGACTCAAAGCAATCCCGGTTTAATGTCCACCAGCTGGTTAATTGCAATCACTTGGTGTTTCTTGTCTGATGTCTTAAATTAGGATTGTATGTCTTTAAATCCTCGGTCTAGAGTACAGGTCCCTCTAAAGAGTAACATATTGACAGACATGTAGTCAAACTGTCATTCTTTGAGTGTTTTTGGTTTTCTTTCTAAACTTGAAGTCTACACTCCAGCTACAGATGTTTCACAAAGGAAAGGATTAAAGTAACCTGAGCCTTGCACGCAGACGAGGCTTGTTCATTATGATACATTTTCGCTGGAATCCACATCACAGCTCGGCATACTGGAACACAAGCAAAATAAGCATGCAATTCACAAAGAGGATATAATTATATGCATTTGAATACATGGCGGCTTTGATGGGGAAAAATGATTTGGGTAAATGTATCATTCGCCTCCTTAGGAGAATATTCCAAATTATTGTTGCTGTTGGAAACAAATCAGAGCGCACAACAAAAGGGACCCCCCTCCCCTATGCTTCTAAGGTGTACTTTGTCAAATCCATAACAATAGGAATGTGGGATTCTAGTTACTTCTACCCCCTATCAGCATTTACATAAAGGCATGCTAAATTATTCATTAATTATCAGAGAGTCCCCTGTGGATAGGGATGACACACACACTGGCTGCTAATTGGCCCATCAATAATCCTGCCTGGTTCTCCTAAAGTGGCACCAGATCCCACTTCAGGAATCTACTATCTGCCCCAACCTTCTGCTCAACTGTTTCTACAGTGCGGCAACACATGTGGAAACGACTCCACAGCTGCTCACATGACACATTGTTAATGGGTTATCAGAACATGCCTAATTTCTGTGCTCCACTTGTATTTATAAGCCATGAAGAAATTGAGGTGAGCTCAGTAGTTGCATAGTATTGTGTGGTATTTTGATCTCATAAACACTAATAGATTGTGGCTACTATACAGTTTTATTACTATGAAAAGTTAAACTGCAAAGCTGCTTTGTTTGGTACTTTCTTCTTGCTTCCCTCAGACACTTGGCCTCAAGCCCATCCGAAGACTTGAGTCTAAGAATGACTCACCAATATGATTTTTTGTTTTTTTTAAAAAGAATAACTGATTTAGGTTGCTGTAGTTTCCATTATCAAATGTGACTCATGCAACTTTACAATGTCAGTGATTGGGACTTTTTTCAGTCTTAGAGCAAGTATTTACAATAACACCAAAAAAGCCCAGCATTGTCATGTCAATCATAATGAAGTTTATCATCCAGTGCCATTGTGTGCCTCATAGACTGAATATAAAAGATGGGTATAACCACGATGACATCACCAACCAGTTTCTAGAGTCTGTATTATGAAGCCTGGGTGATGCTATTCTTCAACATTTGTAGCTCCCACCTCCTGGAATCAGCTGCAATATGAACTGAAACTTCAGGAGCTGGTCTCACTAAATGAATGGATGGTGATTTTAAATGACCTGCAGGCAGGTACTTCAAGCTGTAAAAGTTTTGCCTGAATATTTCTACCTCTGTTTTTTTGGCCTAAGACAATGACTTTTGCTCATGTAGAAAAGAGAATCTCATATTGTCCAGGTTAATGAAAGATCTAATGAAAGATTAGCTAGCTGCCTCCCTAAACCATAGAGATCCATGCACACCTACTAATTAGGGTTAACTAACATACTACTAAAATATTAGATCTTCTCAACAAAACTGAAGCACAAACTGCTTGGATAGCTTGTATTACACAACAAGCCATCCATCCATTTTCTTCTGCAAAGCCATACTGTCATGTAATTCAATTTAAAAGAAAAAAGAAGAGAAGCTCCCAAATGCATCAACAACGCAAACACAGTTGAGAGGTCCAGTTCACTGACTGGAATTAGGAGAGGTGAACCCAGACAGACCGCCGTTAACAGCCAGTGTTGCATTGAACCCAAGGCATGTGTGCCCCCATGTTTTAGCCTTATAAGTATCCAAATGGGGTTGCAGTTGTATGAAGAGCAGGAAACTACAAAAAAAACCCTTTTTGTACCAGGCAACAAACACGCTTTCTCTATTGTAAAGTTGGCATTTTAACATGGGAGTCGATGGTAATTGAGTCTCCTTTAGAGCCAGCCTCAAGTGGCCACTTAAGGAACTGCAGCTTTTAGGAGGTCTGTTTTGGCTTAATTTTTCAGCCCTGGAGGTTGTCAATTTTAAGATGTTCCTCCTGCTCCTGATCTACAATTCCCATTTTAGATAAAGAGGCAGAGTCAAGTACCTTATTCCTAATCTACCTGCTGTCTAAATCATGTGGTAATACTGCTGCTGTGTAAAATATACTCATCTGGCACGTTTGACGTGCTGCGATCAAGGCATTTTACTGTAGGCAGACACTCTTTGAATCTCTAAGCTTTAGTCTGCTGAGGTTAAGTTCCTACATCTAGACTTCAGTCAAAGAGACCTGCTGAGACTTCAGTCAGGGAGATGTTGACAGACCAAACAAATAAGAAAACAGATATACACTGTCCAATTCCAGCACAGCGCACACAAATTCTCACTTTGTCTCACCCTCTCCAAATGGAACATGCAAATGATTTCCATAAAGGCGGGCCTCAGGAGAGGGAGCTGCAATAACACGACTGCTCTTTGTTTCCCCTCGCTGAATGACAGTTGATTGCGGTGCACATTAAATGCCCATCAGCCCCAGCTTTAGTTTTAGAAACAGGGGAGCAGGGCCTGTCAAAGGTCAATGCTAGTGCATAATGAACTGATTTCTCTCTCTCTTCCTCTCTCACACACACACACACGCACGCATGATTGAACCTCTGCTATTAAAGGAAGTTTGAATAAAGAGGATTTTTCTGGCTTATCATGTAACATTAATAAAAAAGGGTTGCCCTATGACATAATGTGAATATGGTAATGCCAGAGAGGCAGACAGACATAGAGTCTAGACTGTCTTGAAGTCCAGGGGTGTTCTGTTTTATCTTAAAACTAACAGTTAGATTTGGGGTTTTTTGTAAGATCATAGAAGCGTAAGGAAATAGAAATCTCTCTCTCTCTCTCTCTCTCTCTCTCTCTCTCTCTCTCTCTCTCTCTCTCTCTCTCTCTCTCTCTGCTAGTTTTGTTGAATCTGCAGTTCTTACTTCTGAAAATGTGTGTAATAAACATAACAC
>VUQJ01010446.1:4671-16371 GCA_015108635.1 Andinoacara biseriatus
TCTTTACATAACCTGTGCTGCCCTCAGCTTCTCACACTTCTCTCCTTTCCTCTTTTTCCCCTTCCCTTCCCTCTCCTTTTAGACTGTCCAGTGCCCTTTGTGCCAGGTTAAACTCCCATACACACAGCTTCGACAGCATCTCACACATGTGCACAGTGTGGCACAGGACTGTGTAGACAAGCTCATCAGCGCAGTAAGTGCATGCAACTGTGTATTTGCTGTATTTGCGTTCATTGGGAAGCAAAAGAAAATGTGAAGGCAAGCGATGGGGGATGGGGCAGAGTGAAATGTAGGGAGACAATTCCATTAAGAAGGCACCAGAGAGAAAGGCAACGCTTTTTTTAATGCATGTTTAAGTAGCTCCCCGCTATCATCTTTGATGCAGCCGTGCATTCTGTGTGTATGTGTATGCGCGTCTCTGAGAGTGGAAGAGAGCGAGTTTGACTGAGTGAGTGAGGGAAAAGCCAGTCTTTCTATAATGCATGTTTAAGTAGCCCTCTATTACCAGAAGTGCAGTCAAGCTAAAAAGGGGCCCCCATGCTTTTTACTGTGTCTCTCCAACTAACAATGACCGGTCATCTATCCACATCACCATCCTCCATCTCCCTGGCCTGTATGCTAAGTGGCCTTTGTCTCTTGCTCTCTTCCCTCCACTTCACTGACTGCTTTTCACCCTTTTTCCCCTCTGCTGCCCTCCCTCCCCCCTCTAGCTACTCCTATCATTCCTATTCTGCAATTTCTGCCGCTGCCCCTCCCATTCTGTCTCTCCCAAGCTCTCTCTCAATTTCTTATGCGTTACCCCTCCCTTACTCACTGTCTTTCTCCAAAGCAGTTTTTTTTTGTTCATTGCCCCATACTTCCTCCCTCCCTCTCTCTGCTCGCTTTTTCATATCCTACACCCCTTAGCCCCCCCAGTCCTCCCTCCTTCCCCTCCTACCCCTCCCTCACTCTCTCTGATAGTAATTGAGGTTCATTAATTCAGACTGAGGTGATGATGGCCATTATGTACCTTGCTTTCCAATTACGCTCTCTAGATTAAGCCTGACCTTCAGTTTTCTCTGCTGTGTGTGTGTGTGTGTGTGTGTGTGTGTGTGTGTGCGTGCGTGTGTACGCACGGTTGTTCTTTCCTTTTGCTCTTATGAAGCTGTTATGCATAGAAAACTCTTGTCATGTAAATCTCATCTTTAGCTGTCTGTCCTTTCCTTTGGGTGGCTAGCTGTTCGGGTAGATATAGTATTTGCTCTTATTGCTTGGAGCTGTGGGGATGGAGGTTTTCTATATGAAGAATGATTTTAAATAAATTCATTATTCAGCTCAGTAAAGTTTTATTAAACCCTTGGGGCATGTTGGAGGGCGTCGCATGAACTGAAGGGCAGACCCACATATCTCAACCATGTATACTTATTAAGAAATTGATGTGCCTTGCTGCTTAGACTGCTGTGCAGGCAGGTGCAAGATGTAACGATACACTTTAATGTTTTATGATATCAGTACAGGGAGTGCGGGCACTCTGTGTTTATACATCTTGAGATTTGCTTGGTATTATACTCTACAATTAAGCATGTTTTATTCATAAAGTAGGATTAGGAAAACATGGGAATATCCCAGCTTTCTTTTACAACCCTTAGTGACAAAAAAAAACAAACCAAAAAACAAAACAATAACAAAACAAAACAAAAAACAACCAAGACCGAACCTGACAGCCCATTTCATTTTCTTTCTTTCAGGTCACACCATCCATGGAACAACCGCAGCCTGAGCTGGAGACAGAGCTACAGATAGACTCTTGCATGGATGATATTCAGAAAAATAAAACCACCAAGAACAGCAATGCAAATAGCTCCCATGCTGCAGATTCCATTGCTTCAGCCGATTCCCAGAAAAACAAAGGTTGGTGTAAAGTGCAAAACTGACACCAATTTCTAATTAAAGAAGCAATAATAGCAAACCATGATACTTTTTTTTGCCCTAGTCACAGCCAAATATATTTGTGCATTTTATAGGCATTTCAGTGGAGAACACTGAGGGAGACGTAGCCGCACCCAAAGATGTCACAGCTCTTCTCACCCCACCCCTAGAAGACAACACCACTCACCCTTCCAACGGCAGACTGGCTCCTCAATCCCCGACTCAGATTCCCCCCTCCCCACCGCCCACCTCACCACCCAGTGACCCCCCTCCCCTCTCTGATCGCCATGGTTACCGGTTCCGTTGCAGCAGGTGCAGTTTGGCATTCCCCACTCAGGAGAAACTCCAGCTGCATTGGCAGTACCATGCCATGAGGGCGGCGACAGAATGCCCCCTCTGTTCTAGACAATGCCGCAGTCAGGAGGCCCTGCAGAGACACATGCAGAACACCCATTCACAGCTGGACAACACACAAGGACAGAATGCGCTCTTGCCACCTCATACTGTGCAATACATGGAGAATAACAAGAATTCAGCTCAACAAGATTTTAGTTTGTCACCCCAAGCGGGTCAAGAAGCAGGAGAGGGAGAGGATGAAGAGGTAGACGAAGAAGCAATAGGCATGGAGGGAAAAGAGGAACAAAAAGAAGAGGATACAAATAAAGAGAAAAGCATGGTTTCTGAAGTTGATGGGGGCGAGGAGGATTTAAATGAGCCAGAGAAAGGGCCACATGAGGAAATCTTATCAGAACTTAGTTCCAGCTCTCTTGTCAAAAAGAGCTCTAACCCCACATTGGATCGTTATTTGGATCCATCCAGGCCATATAAATGCACCATATGTTCTGAATCTTTTACTCAGAAAACAATTCTTCTGGTTCACTATAACTCTGTGTCCCACCTCCACCGGGCTAGACGAGCCCTGCAGGAATCTGGCACTAGTGTTGCTACTCCAGAGGTTCCCCGTGGCCCAGATCCTAGACCCTACCGCTGCCGATTGTGTGGTGTGGGCTATAGCCAGAGTTCTACACTGGATATACACCTTCGATCAGTCCTTCATCAGACTAGAGCTCGTGCTGCCCAGAACCCCACTCCACAGACCCCTGCATCTTCTGTAGCTGTTCTACAGTCAGCCCCCACTCCTGCTACTCAGGCCGCTACCACTAGAGAAGAAACACTGAAGAGCTTGCCTTTCACCAAGAGGCCAGATGGCATAAGCTCTTCAAATTCTTTGCTTGCTGAGACCCAGCCTACCCTGTCCAACCCAGCAGATCGCCCGCAGGCTAAAAAGAGAGTGTCAGAGCTTCTAGCATCAAGAAATCAGCTAATGCTAATACAACAGCAGCAGATAGTCCAGGCACAGGTCCAAGCTCAGTTACAGCAGCACACAGCTTTGCTCCAGTCCCAAGTTATACAGCACCTTCCCTTAGGGCCAGAGAATCTGCTTAAACAACACTTTGCTCTGACCCCAGACAATTTGCTTTCTCTACAGCAGCAACTTCTTCTGCCCTTTTACATGTCCGGAGATATGAAGCTCAACCCAGAGTTAATTGTTAATAGCCCAGAACTTAGCCATTTGGTATCTGCCAGCTATATCTCAAAAGAACAGGTTAAGACAGAGGCTAAAAGGGAGACTCAAAAAGATGAGAAACAAACCCAGAAACAAAGTTCAAGTTCAGTTAATACCCAACCAAAGGATCGTTCACAGTGTGAAGTCAGGGTTGATGCATTCTGCAGTGACCCCCCTAACAACCAGATGGAAAAAGAACACAGCGATACTAGTTTTGAGGAAGAAAAAAAAGAAATGCATGTTCATTTTGTTAAAAATGAGGGTCAGGGGGAGGAAACTGTTTCATCCTCATTTCATCTTCTTGGATTACAGTGTCCTCCTCCCAGAGTGCCCTATGCTGCTGTGAATGGGGAGCCTCTCAGAGCCCTGCTGCAGAGTTATGGCTATGAGTTAGCACTGCAGTATATACAGAGTAGGCACAAACACCAGCAGCAGATAGCCACTCAAAAGATACTAGATAAGCAAAAGTGTTCTGATATAAACAAGATGGAAGTGTGCTCAAAAGTGGAAAGAGATGTGTTTTGTAAACTACAGATTGGAAATATTGAGGGTTGTGACAAAGAAGTAGAAGTCAATGGAGGCATAGAAAGCTTGACACAAGTGAAATGTGAGAAGAAAGATGGAAAATCAGTTAATAAAGAGAAGAAATACTGTGAAAGAGGAGAAAAGTGTGGAGACTGTGGCAAGTTTTTCTCTGATGCACTGATTTTAAAAAGCCACCAGGAGTATATTCATCGGATGCTGTTCCCCACTGCTGTCCTGGAGAGGTTTTCCAGAGAATACAGACTGCAGTATGACCAAATGTACCCACTTACACAACCTAAGTCTGAAGAGGATTCAGCTGTTTGTGCCCAGGCTGGACCTCCAACTCCATCTAAATGCTCAGAATCAGAACCCACACAAGAACCTGTTAAGCCTCAAGTTAAAACCCTTGAACCTTCACCAGTTTCAGATCCCATGACCAAAGCAGAAGCTACAGCTTCAGATCTAACACGAACTGCACCTCCAGCTTCTTCTCCTGCTTCTCCTTGTCAACCTCAAGACTTTTCACAGCAGGAGGCCACCATGCACATCCCAAGCACACCTACCACCGCTGCTTCCCAAAACACTACCCCCATGCCTCTTTCCTTACCTAAAATACCTATGCTCCCTCTATCCTTGCCTCAGCTTCCTATACCTCCACTACCCTTACCAAAGCTTCCATTGCCACCAATTCCTTTTCCCATGGAGCTACCTCTCCTCCCTCCTGTTGTGATGCAGTCTGTGGCTCTTCAGTCTCAACCTTGGTTAGACTCAAGTGTAAACCCTGAGCTGGCAAAACTCTACCAGTCTCAACTTAACCCTGCACTGCTAGGGCAACAGCCACAGCTTAGCCCAGCTTTGTTAGCTCAGCAGCCACAGCTCAGCCCAGCCTTGTTAGCTCAGCCTCCACAGCTTAATCCTGCATTGCTTGGCCAACCATCCCAACCCAGTCCTATCCAAACAGGACAGCAAAGTCAAGTCAGCCCAACAATACCTGAGCAACAGCAGGGTAAGAGAACTCGAACTCGCATCTCTGAAGAACAACTGGCTGTTTTAAAGAAACACTTCAATATTAATAGTCTCCCTAATGATGAAGAGATCAACAAGATGTCTGCTATGTCTGGTCTGCCTCAAAAAGTCATCAAACACTGGTTCCGAAACACCTTATTTAAAGAGCGCCAGCGAGACAAGGATTCTCCTTATAATTTTAATAACCCCCCAACCACAGCCTTGGAGGAGTCCAGAGAGGACATAGCACAAAACCAGTCTCTGGCATTTTCTCCGTGTTCACTGTCCCCTGGACTCCCATCCAACGCCTCCCCACAGCCTCAGACAACAGACTTGCATAGAGAACACCATAGGGGCCGACGCTCTTCCCGAACCCGCTTTACGGAGCAGCAGCTGGAAACCCTGCAGGGGGTCTTTGAGGCCACTCCGTACCCCAGAGAGGAAGAATATGACAGGTTGTCTGCTCTGTTATCGCTCCCTAATAGGGTCATCGTTGTGTGGTTCCAAAATGCCAGGCAGAGAGCCCGCAAAAATCAAGACTGGGGAGCAGATGATGGATTAGAGGCAAAGAACCAGCTTGACAACATACATAAACAGAGAAATGGCTGTTACCAGAATGATGATAATAATCAGGATAATAGATGTGAGGATGAAGGACAAGGTGACTCTCAGAATGAAAACTCCATGGATCTGACTTATGAATATTACACCAACCCTGACTCACCTGCCCTTGATTCTTCTACTCACTGCACAGAAAGTGAGCATCTTATTGCCAAAGGTGAACCAACACCTGCTCAAAAGAAAAAAGATGATAAAATACATTCTCCTCAAGCTAACATAAACGCAGCTCCTGATAATACTGAAAACAGAATTTCAGATGCAGAAATCCAGCATAAGGAAAATGTTCCGGCCATGAAAAAAAGGTCCTGTCCACAACCTGAGACCAAGCTGCCACAAGAAAGTACTCCAGAAAGACCCCAGCCTCTTGCTACTTCCTCTTTGCATAAAGCAGTACCCACCATGTCTCATTCAGACCAGAGGAATACACACAGCCCTCCTTCAGATAAAGTTCTTGAAAAGGCTTCTGTGACATCACCCAGCCACCCTTCTCCTCTAGAGTCTGAAACAAGCTACACTGATGCCACAACTTGCCTATCCACTGAAACCCAACAGCAAACCCAACTGAAAACCCAGGCTCAGTTCCAGTGCAATTTCTGCCCAGTGTCCTTGCCATCATTCCAGTTGTGGCAGGAACATCAGACCAGGCACCTCCTAGCAGCTCAGTCCCAGGTGCAACTCCTTCACTCTGGCTTCACAGACCGAACCATGCCTTATATGATGCTTCACCCCAACCATCCCTTAATGGCCAGCCCAATGCTTTCCGGCACTATGTCTCAAATACACTCAAATCCCACACTTCCCATGATTTCACACTTGAACAGCATACAAATGAAGAACACCCTCTCTGATCACTCAAGTAACACCCTTACCAATCCCTTGACATCCATAAAGCAGGGTACAACGCATATATCAGAGACCGGGTTTGAGGGCCAAAGAGGCAGCAGAGAAGTTGAGGAGGAGCACAGAAGGGATAAACGTCAGAGAACCACCATCACCCCAGAACAACTTGAAGTGTTGTATCAGCGCTACAGCTTGGATTCTAACCCCACCAGAGGCGTCCTCGAAAGCATTGCACGAGATGTTGGTCTCACGAGACGAGTGGTTCAGGTACTGTTTAGATGAGAAGATGGATAATTCTATGACGTTGATTACGCTGAATTTTAAAACACACGTTTTCCTTCCTTTCGTAGGTTTGGTTTCAGAATACTCGAGCAAGAGAGAGAAAAGGACAATTCCGGTCAATGGGGCCAGGATCCAGTTTCAGCATAGGTTTGAACCATTTGCGCTGCCCATTCTGCAGGGCTCTCTTCAAGGTAAAAAGTGCTCTAGATGCCCATATGAGGTCACGCCACTGGGCTGAGGCTGAAAGAGCAGGCTATAACTTATCAGTGAGTAATGGATCCAATGGGCAGCCTGGGATGGCTATGTCATCCATCTTGGACAGACCAGGTCCATCTATATCCTCCAGTCTGATCCCAAACAATGGCCATGTCATCAGCAACAGAGAGCCGAGTATGAAGCCATCACTGGCTTCTTTGCCTTCAACTACTCATCTAAACAACCCAGAGGAGGATGAGGACTATGAGGATGATGAGGAGTACCCGTGTGAGGAAGGTTCCAGTATGGCCGACCAAGGGTCTCCTAGTCCTGAGGGATCTGTGGGTCCAAGCTCAGACTGGGGTGAGACACAAACTCTGCAGCAGCACCACCACCATCAACAACAGCAGCGCCAAAGGACACAGATGAGCCACTTCCAGTTACTCCAGCTCAAAGACTTCTACAGAAACCATCGCACACCCAACCGACAAGAGTGTGAGACACTGGGCCAGGAGTTGGGACTGCCTCACCGTGTGGTGCAGGTATATAAGACGAAAAAAGGAAGAATTTTAAAAAGAAAAACTTTCAGAACACAATGATTGTTTGATGATATTTGTTTGTGTAAATATTTTCTATAGGTTTGGTTCCAAAATGCCAGAGCTAAGGAGAAGAGGGCCAGGAGCCTGAGCTCTGACTCTGCTGAGAGGGAGCATGCTGAGCTCTCGGCGGGAACAGGGGAGAGAGACAGAGCTTAGAGTGGCAGACTGCTTCCTTCAACTATGTTCACACCAAAACCCCTCCTGCAACTGCCATCTTCCTCTAAACAAACATCATGTTCACTTGCCACCAACCCTCTTACACGAACGCCCCAAAGAAGCAGAGCCGCAGTGGCCCAAAGAGAAACTCTCTCAGCTAAAAGTAGGAGAGAGCACCAACTACATCCCGTCTACCACAGCTTTCCACTTTTCATAGTTCTTCAACTCTTGCCCAAGTCTGCCCTTTCTTGTTGAAAAGAGCTTCTCTCCCTATTCAGTCAGACACCTTACTATAACCAAACACCACCTTGATAAAAAAACCAACCAGATGCCACAGAGGCCAAAGAGCATTCTCCAAGTATGTGACCTCACTGCCCAGCTAGACCTGCAGTCTACCTCTCAGTCTGCATGACAGACTCACAGTGGGCCCTCCACCAGACCAGTGCTAGATGACTAGCTGTGTAGCACGTAGTGCCAGTCTGTACGAGGCTGGGAAAAAAATGTCAAAGAGATTTTAGTGTAAATAGAGAGCTCCAAAAAATAAACTTGAAGAAAAAAAAGTTAGCAGTGGAAGAAGAAAAAGAAGAGGAAAAAAAAACTGAATTATATCCTACACAGGGATATTAGCATAGAGCTTTTGTAAAGACTGACTCAGATTCCAAAGCTCATAACCAAAATTTTACATGTCTGTGGATTTTGTTTGAACATGTTTGTTTTCAATAACAAACTGCAGAGCTGACGTCTGTACGGTGAAGGGGTGAGATCTGCAGCTGGCATAGGTAAGCTGAGTACCAATAGACTGACACGGTGCTAGAATGCAGCTTCACCCTCCAAAAGCCAATGATGAGTCTTCTGTTGTACATGTAGTCCTTGTATGTTCCTTTAGTGGATAACAGCCCAAATAGCACAGAAAGTAAAAGGCCAGTTTGTCCCGAAAGGGGCAAACTATTTTTTTATAGCACTCAACCATTAAACTGTATATGAAAACTTTAACCAAACTCGAATTTACGTTGTGTGTGTTTAGTCATAGTTTCTTAATATAAATCTTATGGATTGAGATAAACTGTCTTGCTTCGATATACTAGTGTCATGATTATGAAAAGATTATGACAGCTTTGATATGTTCAGGCGAGGTGTCTTACTGCCTTTCCATTCTATTTGAATATACCAATGGCTTACCAATGTTATGTGATTAATGTAAAGCTTTCTATGCTCAGGTCAACAGCTCAACATGGCTCTGCTTCAAATGTGATCTTAATACTGTACTTTTCTGTTTTTAAAACAGAAGAGGCACGGTTTAACCATGGACTAAGTATTAAAAGATATCTTAAAAAAAAAAAAACATCTCTGTATTTCAAAGATCTGAGCTTTTCACCTCTGAGTAATAGATTGTTACAAAAAAAAAAACTTATTGAAACTAAAGTGTTTAATAGTGTGAGGGGTAAATGTACAGTATTTAGCTTTTGTATGGTTGACTCGAGACTTCATTGGATGTTTGAGACATGGCTCTCTTTTCCACTTACAGAAAGAGAGCTACTGCGCAAAGCTGAGAAAAACTTTGGATGTTATTGATGTTATTTTTGTACACTTAATTTATTTTCCCTCCTTTTTCTCCCTCCCCGCCTACCTACTTTCTGCTCTTTCTCACTACCTTTCTTCCTCTGTTCATTTGCAACCAGTCCTTATTCTATCTGTAATAATGATAATATAACAATAATAGCTAAACAATAATTAATGCTTTAAGACAAAGATCCAAAGACGTGATAATACTTTAACCATATGACCTACAAAAAAATAAGCGCTACTGTTTACTTGACGATGTATTGCTGTTTTTAAAGAAGGAAGGAGTCCCTGTATCTAAGCTACTGTTTTCTGCCTCTCATAAGCACACTGGAGACTGTAACCAAAACCCCAAACTAGAGCCATGGCAGTCTGTAATATAGCGGTTGAAGAGTTTTACTTCTCTTGAGAAATGTTGCAGTTTATTTTTCTTTTATACCATAGTGTTGAACTTCAGCCCTTAAGGATGTCCAGTTTGCTGCTAATGTACTGTAGTTTCTAACGATACTGTAGAAAGATGCATGCTCTGATCGCTTTACCACTAGGCTTTAATGACTACAAACTGTAATGATACCTGTGATGCTGTTGATAAACTGCTCCTCTTTTATTCTGTTCGGAAACAAAAGGATATGTGGGGCTCAATTCCATCAAGGTTTTTTCAGTATCATAATAATTACCCTCACTCAGAAAACAGAAATGGCTTTCGTAATATCAGAAATATTTTTTTTAAAAGCTTCCAGTTTCAGAGAAACCCTCCGAGGGGCATTTACTTCTCAATGCTTATGGAGATACTGCATAGTTATTTGAAGGAGTTCAGCCCCAAACCTTCTCCTGGTTGATGTCATTCTGTGTTGCAATGTCTCGTGTCCGTTTGTCCAGCAGAACCAGCTTTGCTGAACTCAGACTGACATCACAGCCGACTTTCCAAAGGATGTGGACTGACTAACTCTGTCATGTTTCGTTCTTAACTAACCAATGTTTACGACAATACCAATGAGCTTTCTTCTGTACAGAAATGTGCATTCCAAATACCACAAAGGCAGTTTTTTTTTAATATATATACTGATTATTTCAAATTTAATTTCTCTCGTATTCTCTTGATCTTAGTGACTGTAAGATGTACATATTGGAGTACTCTATGGTGAAGAGACTCTGTTATCCTTACTGTAGGTAAAACAATTCTTTTCTTTTCTTTTCTGGATATGTTGTTGCCATAGTGATGACCAAAAAGATACCTGTGATGTGCACCTGTCCTTATGTCCTGCTCCAGTGGTTTAGTGTGTCTCTATACTCTTCCCTACCCCAGTTGTGCTGGTGTGTGTTTCTCTTCCTTTCCCTCCCCATACTCCACTGAGCTAAATAAAGTCTGCTTTGGTGCACGCTTTGGTCTCATTCCTTTGGTTTAGCCGAGAGAAGCCATTTTGTGAATGTTGTGGTATGCGAGGGTGTCTGCTTGTTACATGCGTGTTTCATATTCCAGGTTGTATGTTCGGTGGCGGTGTGTGTCTGGCTGGAAGGCTTTTGATGTGCAACTGTGTGTGTGTGTGTGTAACACGGCCGAGTGTGGAAGGCGTTTGGTGAATGGAACCATGACCTCTGGGGTCACTTCATTAATTACATCTGTGACATTCAGCCAGATGAGTTTCCTTTGTGACTAAATGATATGATGAATATTAACGACCTCGGATGAATTACATTGCTGCTCCTGCTGCTGCTGCTGCTGATGATAATGTGTTTTACGACTCTGGGAGAGGGGAGGAAAATTGCACACTACAGCACATTTAGGACACACAGATTTTCATATGCAACATTTCAAAGGACCACAGCTTAGGTTGGTAGAGCAGATTTTATTATTTACTCATACGCATACTCACTGCCCAGTGGTTGATGAGATAACTTGCCAGAGAGGAAAAACTTATATGACCATGGGGACATGTTGTTTGTTCAGATTCTCAAACAAGTCGAGCACAAACTGGTATCTGCTTCTTGTTCTCTCCCTTCATTTAACTGTTACACAGAAATGCGACAACGGAAGATGTAACCGTGAAACTTGGGGTTGTTCTGACTGGGCTTGCAGGAAGAGACAAGGAGATACACACAGAGAACAAAAGCAAGGTAAACACAGAAGAGGGCTTCAGATAGCTTCGTAGCTGATGATAGCCATCTTAGAAAGTCATCCTGATAAAGTGATCCCCCACCATTCCTCCTTCTCCCTGTCCTCCCCCTCTTAATCAAATGAGTACTGTGCAGCTGGTGGGGTTGCAGCAAAAAGGGGTACGAGTGAGTGTGTGTGTGGAGAGGGAGGGGGGGCTTTGAGGGATGGCGTGAAATTATTGCCTGCTGGTGTATATGTGTCACTGGGGGTAGTAGGGTAGAGTAGGGGGTTGGGCTGGGGCTGGGGAGTAATGTCATTGCCTGCTGGTGTATCTGTAGTGGGGGCTC
>VUQJ01010447.1:16213-26384 GCA_015108635.1 Andinoacara biseriatus
TATAAAAAAAAAAAAAAAATCATCATTGGATTATAATGCTGCCCTCTTTGTGTGTCAGTTTGTTCAGAGCCAGAGAGCAAAGAAAAGAAGGCTCAAGGAGATTCGGAGTTACCATGAAGTTAAACTTCTTAAACACTCTTTTGTGGCCTGGAAGGTACACAAGGATCAGTTTTAACCACATGATTTAATTTGTTTGGAGTGAAGAAAACATTGTTTGAGTCTATACCCTATTGTCTGGCCTACTGTATTTACAGAGACACCACCTACAGATGTCTCAGATCTGTGACCATGCAGAGGAGCTTCACAGGCAGCACACACAGTGTTTTCTCAGGTAATAATAACAAATACTATCTTTCAAAATTCAAAATCTTTTTTTTTTTCTTCTGTTATCAGAAATACTAGGTGTATTTCAGCATCATCAGTTTCAGTCATGTCTCTCCAGAGAAGCGCTTACTGTATGGAGGGAGAACGCAGAGCAGCGGGCAGATATCCGGCTCGCAGAGCAACAAGCATGGAATCATTTTCGTCACTCCCTTCAGCTTAAGGTTATAAAGCGATTTAATGCCTTCATGTTAAACATCATCAGGCCTACTCATCTTTTCCGCACTGATAGCTTTCCTTTTACTAAATCTTTCAAGGCGTTTCATGCTTGGAGAGAAGCAACAACACTTGCGATATCAAAGCGCCTCCAGCAGGGAGAAGCACTCAGCAGGGCTCAGCAGTCTATAAATGAAGGTAATTTCATATGTTGCAGTTTTCACATCTTTAACATTCTTGATTTCTTTAAACAAACTTTACTGTGCTTATGTGAACGGCACCTGCCTGTAACCCTGCCTGTAAGAGATCTGGTAACACCTCCTCAGCCATCAAACAATCCACCACTGCACCCCCTCACACCCCCTCCTCCATGCTGAGCTTGAGTGTGACTGTTGGCCAGGTGAGGGGACAGCTGGAACGACTCCACCAAGACAAAGCTGCAGGCCCTGATCGGGTCAGTCCTAGGGTCCTGAAGTCCTGTGCTGCCCAGCTGTCTGGTATCCTGCAGTATCTCTTCAACCTGAGTATGCTGTAGGAAAAGGTACCGGTGCTGTGGAAAACATCATGTTTAGTGCCATTACCAAAGAAAGCCAACCCTTCTGGCCTTAATGATTTCTGACCAGTTGCCTTGACTTCACATGTCATGAAGGTGCTGGAGAGACTGGTTCTGGCTCAGCTTAGCTCGCAGGTGAAACATACTATCGACCCGCTTCAGTTTGCTTACCAGTCTCGTGTGGGGGTGAATGATGCAGTTACTTACCTGTTGCAGCGTGTTCATTCTCCCCTGGATGGTACTGGTGGGAATTATGTTCTTTGATTTTTCTAGTGCCTTTAATAGCATCCAATCACCACTGCTGAGTGAGAAGCTGCTCAGAATGGTGTCACCACTTCTGCTGTCTGCTGGATTGCTGGCTATCTGTCAGAGAGGCCTCAGTTTGTACGGCTGGGGGGAACCCTGTCTTATGTGGTGGTTAGTAATACTGGGGAACCGCAGGGGACAGTTCTCCATTTCTGTTTGCCTTGCACACCTCAGATTTCCAGTACAACAGTGAAACGTGCCACCTGCAGAAGTTCTCTGATGACATTGCTGTGGTTGGGTGTATTAAGTGTGGACAGGAGTCAAAATACAGAGAGCTGGTGAGGAGCTTTGTGGAGTGGTCCAGCAGAAATCACCTCCCTCTCAATGTCAGGAAGACAAAAGAGATGGTGGTTGACTTCCAGAGGAATAAAACTGCAAATAAGCCCATTAACATCTTGGGAGAGGATGTGGAAACGGTGGACAGCTACAGGTACCTGTTCGTTCACCTGAATGACAGAGTGGACTGGAGCAGACTCTACTTTCTAAGAAAGCTCAGATCCTTTAATGTGTGCAGCAAGATGTTGGAGATCTACCAGTCTGTGATAGCAAGTGCCGTCTACTTTGCAGTTGTCTGCTTTGATTCGCAAAGCTGGAACCATAATAGGGCAGAATTTGGAGACGTTTGAGTCAGTGAGGAACAGGAGGTCACTGAACAAACTGCTCTCCATTATAAACAACCCATCTCACCCACTCCACTCCACACTGCTGAGGCAGCAGAGCTCCTTCTCCCTCAGACTCATTCAACCTCGCTGCCATAAAGAGCGCTTCAGGAAATCATTCCTACCGTTCTCCATAAAACTGTATAATAACTCCTCTTACTGTGACAGGTGAACACGCCTGTCAGGACACAAGACCCAACACTCAATATTTGTATTTATCCTCTTGGTGCTGTATTCCGGATTCTTTTGTACATACTCTGATTTATTTATAGTGCATATATTGCTTTTTATTTTATTTATCAATGCAGGTTGTTCACTACTCTCTGTACATACATTTTTATGTCTTTATATCTCAGCTATTTTGTTTATATTATGTATAGTTTAGTACTCATCATTGGCACTCTCACTTAGTTGTTTAGTTACTGTAGATTGTATTTTTCATGCTGCTGTTCCATAATAATTTCCCTTGCGGGGTCTCTATCTATCGATCTATCAATCTGTCTGTCTTTCTATCTATCTGTCTATTTGTCTGTCTATCTGTCTATCTAAGAATTTTGATATTGCAGCATGTTTTTATTATTCTTAGATCGTTATTTTTTAAAAAATATGTTATCCTCTCACGCTGTCATGGAACGAGACTGCAAAGACAAATGCAGCAGTTATCTTTGCAGTTGTCATGGATTTTGTATCTGTTAAGTAACTGTTGCATCAGTACTGTGCTATTTGGATACCAGATGTATCAGTTCTACGTTTTTTAGCTCAATGATTTCTGTGTTTAGTGCGGCTGCTGCGATTTTTCAGACGATGGAGGAATCAGACCAGGGAGGCACGGAGGGAGAGGATAAACATGGAAAAAGCCAGGCGACACCATAACTCCAAAATCCTTTCTAAAACTCTGAAAGCTTGGAACGCACATCACTACCAGCACAAGAAAAATAAGGTTGTATTTCCTTTTAGCTTGTAAGTCATATAAAAGCATACCATTCACATCAAGCTGTAGTCTAACTTTTTAAAACTCTGATTATTTTATAGGTGATGAAACAACAGGGACTTCTGTTGCTGAGATTAAAAATGTACCAGACGTACTTTGAGCAGTGGAAAACGAAGGTTTGTTCATGTTCTTTTTTTAACAGTTTCAATTACAGTTTCAGTTACAAGAACAAGAGTATGGGATGACAGCGAAGTCAGACTTATTGTATAAAAGAACAACTGAAGAGAGCATGCTCCTAAAAATAATGCCATGATTAGTTTTTTATTTATCAATAACCTTCATTCATCAAATCAATATTTGCTGTGAGCAGCACCAGTTCTCCTTCATTTGCTCTCAGGTTTTTATGGTCAGTTTATTTTTGGCCATGTGGAGAAACACCTCTGTGTCTTGTGGCGCTATGATTTTGAGATTTATGTGTCATCATGCTACATAAGACACCTTTCTAATGGTATTGATTGGTTTAGATTTAGAACAGTTAAACAGATTTTGGTTTTCTTCCTGCTGACAGCTGCAGCACAGACAGATAGAGGCAAAGCAGACGGAGCAAGCACTCTGGCATTGGTCCCTCACGCTTCAGGCCAAGGTAAATCCTGCCTCCTCATTCTTTTCTCAAATGCATTGCAGAAATGGTGCTCACTGGATCTAAAATGTCCACATGTTGCTTTCTGAATCTGCTGCAGGTGTTGTATGGGTGGAGGATGTGGGTCACAGAGCAGCGGAGAAAGCAAGAACCTGCAGCCAAAGCTGCACTGGTCTACAGAGACCAGCTCCTGAGGGAGGGCGTGACATGCATCCTCACATATGCTGCTCACATGAATGATCTCACAATGGACCTTGCACAACACAGCCAACAACAAGTAGGTTATTGTGTGTTTCTTGTGATTTTTAGACAGAAAATCTCAGTGTCTCACTTCTGCTTGCGTCCTGCAGAGATCACAGCATCTTCAGAGAGTTGTTAAACGTTGTGCTGCACGGTGGAAGCAACAGGCACTGTGTAAACAACGAAGAGAACAAGAGATCAGAGGGCAGCCACCAAGAAAGAGCGTGACCTTCTGTCTGAGCAGTGTTTCATCGTCTGATTCAGCAAAGCAGGAAGCTGAAGATGGATTGCCTAGAAATCTGTGAGTGTGTACTTCACTCCAGCACATGGAGTTTGGCATTTTCTTCAGACTCGTTACACAAATGCCAGTTTGAGTCCTGCTGAAAGTGTTGCCTTATAAAGGGTAGATAAGTTATCAATAAAAGAATCAGTTCTTTTTTTTTCATTTTTGGTGGTAAAACCCTCTTTCCAAAGTGGGATAGAGTAATACATGAAAATAAAGAAGATTTGAACTTTAATATGGTTACTAAATTGAAGCATTGCATTAAAACAAATTGATGCTTTTTTTTCTTTTTCTTTTTTTGTTTGTTTCTAGAACCCAACAGCAATCTGGCATCACCAGCATTAAAGCAGCTCCAAACTCCTCTGAGTTCAGTTGTCTCCCACAGAAAAACCGCCTGGTTTCATTCTCCCTCCATCCCGATAAAGTTTTCGTTCCCTCTCCAAATCAGAGCAGCGCCATGTCTACTGTGCCACCTTCTGAACCTCTCATTTCCAACATGGCGTTTCCTGAGGACACCCAAAACCAAGACCTTCTTTTACCTCCTTCTGCTTTCATGACTTCTGGGACACAGAATAAAGTATGATACACGTGTTTGACATAATCATTTACTGCTGTATTAAGTAACTTGATTTGGGTTCAAGCTTATGTTTGTTTCTTAAGGTCAACTCAGGTCTTGGAGTTGCTCCAGTTGTGCCTTTTCCTCCATATGTCACTTCTTTGGATCAACACTTATCTGCATATCCAGGTATGGACCCTGCATGTTTCTTCCTAGCATGTTTCATTATTTATATATTTTAAAAAACAACTGTATTGATGCTTTTTCAAGAGATACAGCTCAATGCTTCCAGTGGAGAAACTGAGGTTCCTGACTCTGAAGATGAAATAAGTGATCCAAAGTCAGCTATGATGAGCGAGCTACTCAGGATTCAACGGGACATGAAAAGCTTCCAGCTGGACAGAAAGCAGCTCCGGTAAAAATTTGTTTTTGCATTCTACTTTTCATCGCTGTTCATGATATGAAAATTGCAACACTGTTTGTGTGTTTGTTCACTCAGGGCATGGCGAAAGCTGAAAGGGGTATTACAGAGTTGGCTGCAGACCAGTGGAAAGGATGATGTGATGGAAAAAAATGCTGTCTGTCAAGAGTTGAAGGAGGTAAGGACACAAGATAATGTTGTCCCTGTTTATGTTGAACAGAGATTGAAAAACTTTGTAAGCTGATCACAAGAGCAGGACCGACATTGTGTGCTTCAGAGAATATACACTCCCCTCCAGAAGTATTGGATCAGTGAGGCCAATCCATTTATTTTTGCTGTAGCCTGAAAATATTTGGGTTTGAAGTAAAAAAAAAGATTAACATCTCAGCTTTTATTTCCAGCATAGTTCAGAAGATAGCACCTTTTTTTTTTAACCCGCCCGTTTTTCTTGTGAGCAAAATATTGGAACAGATAAACTTAAAATAGATTAAAGTGAATAAATCTTAATATTTACTTTCAAATTCTTTGCTTGCAATAACTGCATCAAATGTGACATCACTAAACTTTTGCATTCCTCGTTTGTGATGCTTTTCCAGGCTTTCACCCCAGCCTCTTTCAGTTGTTGTTTGTTTGGGGGAGTTACTCCCTTCAGTCTCCTCTTTAGCAGGTGAAATGCTCAGTAGGGTTTAAGTCTGGAGATTGACTTGCCCAGTCTCTGAGGAACTCTGTAGTTTTTGCAGTGTGTTTTGGGTCATTATCTTGCAGGATGAAGGATCTCCCGGTGAGTATGATTGCATCTTTCTTTAAATAGACAAACAAAATGTTTATGTAGACTTCTGAGTTCATTGTGCTGCTGCTGCTGCTGCTGCTCACGCGTGACATCATCGATGAAGAATAACAAGCCCATCCAAGAAGAAATCATGCAAGCCCAAACCATGACATCATCCTCACTGTTTCACAGATGAACTCTTGTGTCTTGGATTATGAGCAGATCCTTTCCTTAACCAAACTTTAGCCTTTCCATCACATTGGTAAAGGTTAATCTTTGTCTCATCAGTCCATAAAACCCAGAATTTGAGACTTGTCTTTGAATTTCTTGGCAAATTTCAGCCTGGCCTTCATCTTCTTCTCGCTAATTAGTGGTTTGCATCATCTGGTGAAGCCTCTGTACTTTTGTTCATGAAGTCTTCTGCGAATACCTCCACTCCAGCCTACTAGAGGTTGTTGCTGATGCCACTAACAGTTATTTTAGGGTCTTTCTTTACAGCACTTACAATATTTCAGTCATCACCTGCTGCTGTTTTCCTTGGTCTACCTGTTCAACATCTGTTATGTAGCACACCAGTGACGAGTCTGAAGAAGGGCAGCTGTGCCCGAAACATGCTTTTTTGTTGAGGCTGGAATAAATTTTTCCTCCAGGAGCTCCTTGGTGTGCGGATTTTCCTTTTGGTCTATTGCTTGTTTTTGTTCCTGCACCCTTTTGACTTTTTTTGGATGTGCGTACCCTTCTCCTTGTTTTGAGTATCTTCTTCAGGACATTCCAAAAGGTTGTTCTGGCTATGGCTCTGATTTATTTTCCATCTTCACAATTGCTTGTTTTTTACTTATAGACAGCTCTCTGGTTTTCATGTTTGTTACTCCTGTAACTATAAATGCACATGCAAAACCCAAATCTGAAACTGAACATAGACATTCAGCGCTATTTGTTTGAGGAATCAATAGAAGAGGACACAACTGGGCAACATAACACATTTGTCAGTCACATGTTCCAATACTTTTGCTCTCAAGAAAAATGGATGGGTTTAGACAAAAGGTGCAATCTTCTGAAATGTGTATCAGATCCAGATGAAAGTACCTAAAAAAATAAAAGCTGAGCTGATTTAAAAAAAAAAAAAAAAATCTAAATATTTTCAGTCTACAGCAAAAATAAAGAGATTGGCCTCACTGTTCCAATACTTTTGGAGGGGAGTGAACTGATTTATGCTATCTTGTCCTGACTTAGTCATTGCAGCCCAAACTCAATTTTCACATTTAGGTTCAAACATAAACATCAAGCATAGTCTCTAGCCAGTAGGCCTAAAGACTGGTCTGCAACCACCAGTCGTGAGGGAGAAGTGTGTATTCCTCAGCTGGTTATAAGTGGTTGCTGGGGGGTTTTGGCAGTCGCTGTGAACTCAATTGATAAAACCCCATTCATGCAGGCCTACAGGCCAGTCAGTTGACCCCCTGGAAACCACCAGTCCCTGGGGGAAAAGTGGCTATTCCATAACCAGTTGGCAAGTGGTTGCTGGAGGTTGCAAGCAGTCACAAAGAAGGTGGTGCACCAAAAACAACAGCAGCTATCTTTGCTTAACAAATAAGGGTTAATCCAGCCGGAAAACAGTTCCACTGTCTGAGTTGAAACATTTAATGGTTCACATTTCTTTGATTATGCAAAGGAAGAAGGCACACTGGTATCGTGCCAGTGCCTGTGCAGTCCTGAGCACGATTACCTGAAATAACTTCTAAAGGTTCTCTCACTGATGGCTCAGATTTTTCGTGCATTCTTTTGAAGCTTCGTTTGAACAATAAATCTCTGTCAGTAGAAAAATAAGCTTAGAAGGAGGTGCACTACATGTTCTTGTAAATGGCATTGACTCTGTCACTGTTGTTGTTTTTTTTTTTTTTTGTTGACAGTTGGAGGAGAACATCGACAGACTGTCGGGTAAACTGGAAAAACAGAAACCGGTGATGTTGCTGCACGCCGAGCAAATTCAACATTTGCAGACTGTCCTCCAGAATTTAAGACTTGATGCTCCTCGTCAATAAACAGAAGAGTCAGAAACTGAAAACTCTGCTTTTCTAACATGACAGGAAATAATGGAGACCATGACGGGCTCACCTGGTTATTACTTGGATTGTTGTTCATGTGCCAGCTTCACATTTTAATAAAATAGTCTGATCTGAAATGAATGAGCAGAGGCTTCACCAGAGTATGTTTATAGCTTTATGGCCCTCAGCTGGTGAGGACCAAATTGAATGATTCTCCTTAATTATCAAGTGAAATGTCTTTAAATTGATTCAGCATTCCCAAAACATAAAAGCACAGTGCCTTAAAGCAGCGCTCAGCTCTACATCTACACTGTAAATCAAGTAAAACTTTGGATAGGGGTCGTCCTTGTTGCAGATGGTGCAAAATCTGTTCCATATGTGTGCAAAGAGTGACTTTACTGTTTTCAGAGGAGGGGCCCTTACGCAATAGGTTTTCTATTATCCTGTTGGTAGCAGTGCCTCTAATACTTTGGAAAATCACTGAACTAAAATCACAGATTTCAGTCTAACAGAGGGGATAGCAGTCTGTTTGCACATTTGTTAAATCTTTGCTCAACAACAGGTCAACATGCAAGGAATTTTTCCTGTTTTACTCTTTTTCATCTTTGTGTGCTCTGTAAGTGGTAAGTGTTGCTACCGAACTAGGTTATTTTTTATTAATTCTTAAATTATTTTATGTTATTCAGCCTCATTGTACTGTTGAAGTGTTTCTATTCCTTTGTTCATGTTGGGATTTTCCTGTTACCATCTGTTTGGAGCTTTTGCTTTTCAGGACATTAATAAAGTTTAAAGTTTAATGATATATATAGTAGAATCTTTTGACTGTACTCAAAGTTGGAAAAGGACTTTATACATTTTGCTTTTCTGGTGGATTTTTTTTTAACAATTTGAATTGTTCCCTGCATGGCAGCTAAGAAGATGCGATGGTGCACAGTGTCAGATCCTGAACAGAGGAAGTGTGCAGAACTAGCTAAAGCTCTGGTGGCAGTGCTGCCACCAGCCACTGTGGTAGCTTTTGCCAGACTCTCGTGCATACGAGCATTCAGCACAACCGATTGCATGAATAGGATTAAGGTGAGCAAGTCTACATACACAATAAACAACTTTATTAATCCCACTAGGAGCAATCATTTGAAGCCACTTGCATATAGACAACATACAGGTAACAAGGGTGCTGTGCAGAGCTGTAGTAACTACAGAGGGACAAAGATGATGAAAGAGTTGTTGAAGTGAGGTTAAAAAGAGCTATGAATCAAATTGACTGTGATTCACTAAGAAATCCAGTCCAAGTTCAAGATGGTCCTATAAAATGAAGCTATGGCAAAGCTTGGATATTGTGGCTCCTCTGAAGAAGAAGGTAACAAATCAGAGATGCATGGCTAACTGGTACAGCTCTCAAACATGCCCTTTAAAACATAAAACAAGCTGGATCTTTGACCTGGAAAAAGTTTGTTGCTAGGACATCTTACTATTCATCACTGATCAAAAATAAAATAAGAACAGCTCCAGGTTTCTTTCTAGCACAAGCAAGTTGTTTGCTGTATTCATTATTTATTTATATTGTACACAGTGTCTCAACTTTTTTAAAAAAATCATTTCATAATGTGTTTTTTTTTCCCAAATACAAGTGTGTCATTCTCGGAATGTTTCAAAATTTGAAATATTTAATTGGATCACTTTTATGGCTTATATTCTTAATGAAACTGCATCCAACATTTTGCTTTGAAGATCAACATCACTGTATTTGTCTGTACCACTGCAGTTTTAGTTTGAAATTTGGACCCTGAGGAGGAGGAAACAGTCCAGGCCATAAATGTTTTCTATGATAGCTTATTAAACTTGTGCTACTAGACCTACAACCTGATTGTCTGTTCCTTTTTTGGGAGGAATATGCATTTGCTTGAGTTGTAAAAGTAAAGCTCATTCTCTGAACTGTTTGTTTCAGGCTAATCGTGCTGACATAGTGACTTTAGATGCAGGAGAAATTTATTCCGCTGTCAAGCAGTTTGACCTTGTTGCCATCGCTAAGGAGGTCTACAGTGATGGTAGGTTTTAGCTCACATTTTTTGAGATGTATCTTCAGCACTGATCTGAGAAGGGGGTTATTCCATGAAAAATCCATGAGTGCATTTTGAGATTTTGGTTTCAGAGCGTGACACCTGGAGTCAGTTTTACATTGATTTGGTTGCAGTTTTTTTTTTTTTTTTTTACCACCCTTCTAGCTTGTATCTGCC